>CM053567.1:187831555-187907596 GCA_028646485.1 Cryptoprocta ferox
GGTTTGGTCACATGATGGGCAGCCGCAGGGCCGGGCGGCCAGACCTGTGTCAGCCTTCCGATGCCCCAGCGACCTGCAAGGGGGCGAGAGGCTCCCTGTCACCTGTGCCAGTGACACAAACAGCTGGAGCTAGGGAGGGGTTGCTGTCCATTCAGAGGTCCTCAACCTCTCGTCCACAAAAAGTAATAACAGCCAAAGATACCTTTGATAAGTCATGGCCCGTCATGAGTGATGATTTTGCTAAGCTTTATCTGCACTACATTGGTACACATTTACATAGTTGTCACAGCGGACGAACACACTGTCTCTGTGACCAGGACCATACTCACGCTCCGCCTCCCGGACCACAGACCACCCAGTCGCTTCTGTGGGCTCTCTACTCCCGTCCTTGCCCCTCCAGACCCTCAGTGACATGCGTCCCTCCACAGTAGGGTTGAGGTTCATCAGGAGGTGTCCCGCTCACTCCTGGCCCGTCCCCTTCCAGGTGCATTGGGGTGTCCTTGTGCCCAGTTCCAGAGGCAACTCCTCTTTAGCAAAACGTCAGCTGTTAGTGAGCCGCATTCTGCATGTCCCAGCTCTTAGTGTCCTGGTGCCTGACGTTTTAGCCGGTTTGAACCGTGTGTGTTTCACCAGTGGCTGTCTCAGATGGTACACAGATTGGGCCTCGGGCTATGAAAGGGTTTTTCTGAAATGGATTCTGTTATAACCACAACAGAAAAGCAAGGAAGAATACACTGAAACCATTTGTTTCCTTTTTTGAAAGTTTTTATAACCTTATTTATTTTTTTAATGCTTTATTTTTTGAGAGGGAGTGCGCGTGCGCGGGAGTAGGGGCGGGGCTGAGAGCGAGGGAGACCGGAGGTCTGAAGCAGGCTTCATGTTGACAGCAGCGAGCCTGATGTGGGGCTCCCCTGAACTGCAGGATCGTGACCTGAGCTGAAGTCAGATGCTCAACCGATGAGCCACCCAGGCGCCCCCATAACTTTACTTTGACATGATTTCAAATTTATTGAAAAGTTTCAAGAGAAACACAGGGAACTTCCGTGTATTCTTTACCCAGATACACTTTATAGTTCACTTGTTTATCTGGTCTGTGAGTGTGGTCCGTGTGCCGTACAAGTGAATGAGTATTTCTCTGAAGCATGAGAAGGATCAGCTGGAGCTATCACCCCCCCCCCCCAGTATATCTGTATCCTCCCTGAGAACAAGGGCGTTCGCTCCCCTAACTGCCGTGCAGTCGTCAAGATCGGGAGATTCAACCCGAACCCTGTGCTGTCTCCTAGTCTGCTTTCACGTTTTGTTGGTGGTTTCAGGGGTCTTCTCTGACTGTCTGTCTGTCTGTCTACCGCCATCCATGTGGTGTGCTGTTCCCTGCGCGTCAGGGCAGCCGTGGTGTGTCCTCTGACCCTGGGGACGCCTGCCAGCTCTCCCTGAGGCGTGCTCGTAATTGACAACTGCTTGTAATTGACAAGTAATTTGTGGGAGGTACTTTCAAGCTCAGGGAAATCCTCTTCCTCCTGCCCTGCCCCCGCACCCGGGGTCGGCGCCATCAGTCCTTTCCTGCCTCCGTCAGGCCTCCATGTGCTTGTTCGGGACATGTCCCCTCCTCCTCCTCCTCCACTTGTCTGTATCCCTGTGGGCGCTTGGATTTTTGTTTTATTCAAGGGGTACAGTCCCTTGCTCTCATTATCTACCTTGATGGTGAGATTGTTCCAGATTCAGCCAGCGGGAGCCCTTGTTTCAAGCTGGCTGCTGTTCCCTTCAGACGTGTCCCCCACATTTCTTTGAGCACTTTCTTGCTTTCTAGCACCCGAGGTGCTGTGGGTTCATCTTATCCTTTCTAGTGAGCCCTGGAAACCATTTGTTTTCAATGAATGCACCTTCCAGAATGTAGTTTATTTTGTATTACCATTTAGGATTTATTTCTATTATTTGGGACTTTTGTTTACATGTAAGACCTTGTGACTATCTCTTGAGGGGCTTTCTTTTCGTTATTAGGTGGAGACTATAAATAGGCAATATACATTTACCTTATAATTTTTTTTAATTTTTATGTAAGTAGGCTTCACACCCAACGTGGGGCTCAAACTCACAACCCCAAGATTGAGAGGTGTGTGCTCCACTGAGCCAACCAGGTGCCCCCCCCATGGGTAATTTAAACTGAGCTAGAGGTTAATTATTAAAGCAGCTCTTAATTATTTTTAACAGAATTCCTTTTAATTTTTTAAAAGATTATTTGTTTTGAGAGAGAGAGAGAGCAGCAGCAGAAACAGGAGAGGGGAGGAGAAAGGGGAAGAAACCCAAGCAGGCTCAGTGCTGTCAACACAGAGCCTAACATGGGGCTCAATCCCACAAACTGTGAGATCATGACCCGGGCTGAAATTAAGAGTCGGACGCTCAGCCGACTGAGCCCCGCAGGCGCCCCTAGCAGCTCTTATTTTTTTAAGCACTGATTGTGTACCTGTTATTTTAATTCCTACAAAGACCCTTGTTAAACACAAGGAAATTGAAGCTTAGAAAGGTTATATACTGGTCAAGGTCACACAGCTAGTGAGTGATTGAGGCCAAGTTTCAATTCAGTTTGGTCTGACTTTAAAGGTCACTTTTGTTACATACTTGGTTACGGTATAAGGTATTTCCTCAACTTTAAGTTATAGAATAATGTGTACCTGTAACAGTTGAATAACAAAAAGCTTAAGGGCTTTTTCCTTGCTGCATAATTCTGTGTCTTACGTGAAAAATCAAATCTGAAGTTGTTCTCTCGAAGGAAAGCCTGCTTGTTTTCATTAGAGTGACTCGGTTGTCCTGGTATTTTTGTAAATACCCACCCGTTTCCTAACCCTCTTATTTTCTTCCTATAGGAATTTGCTTGCTAGAAAACAGAATGCAAGACTTGACAAACAGAATGACTTGGGATGGAAGTTATTTGGAAAAGTACCACTCCGAGAGAATGCTCAGAAAGATTCAAAGAAAATACAAAAGGTATACAAGATCCAAAAAAACACAGAAATATGCTCTATAGCATATGTGTATGAACCTTGCAAAAATGGCCTTTATTGAGGCTTTGAAATCGGAAAACTTTGTGTTAATCTGCATGCCAAGTTCCTAAAATGTGAGTCTGTCTTCACAATGTTGATGACTTTAACCTTTTTCATTTCTTGTAGCTCACAGCACGCGTCTAAGGAAAGAGATAGCGGGGCCCTAGATCTTTATACCCCAATTGAATCAGTTTTTCCAGCAGTAGTCGTAAATATGCTGATTGTCAAATTTGCATTAATTATGTTCGATATTAAAGCGTTCTCCCCCTCTGATCCCGTGGGTTTCTTGGAGCTTAATCCTTCCAGTGCTGATGTGGCCAGGAACTTGAGGACGATTGTTCCACCCCTGTAGGATGATCCCCTTCCCCGAGCTGGCTCGGAAGCTGCCTTCTAGTCTGAAGTGGGGGGAGGGCATGGGGGCAGGGGCCAGGCCCCGCCCGTGGTGTCACATCACCACTCGTGCAGAGAGTGATGCCAGCAGCTGGCATCTTCTTTCAAAGAAGGTTCGTGCCCGCACTCGGTGGGGGCAGGGGTCTCTGGCCTGGGAAGCTCTGACCGTGACGGCCTGCATCCTCTCCTGGGCTCTGAGTCCCGGCCTCCCCAACATCGGCCGTTTGCCCGGTGCTGCGACCCTGCCCCGGCAGGCTGACCCCTCCAGCCTCGGTTTTGTATCCATCGACAGTTGTTCAGTAAATACCTTTTCTTAAAAATCTTTGTTTATTTTTGAGAGAGAGAGAGAGAGACAGAGCATGAGCAGGGGAGGGGCAGAGAGAGAGGGAAACACAGCATCCAAAGCAGGCTCCAGGCTCTGAGCTGTCAGCACAGAGCCCGACGCGGGGCCCAAACTCACAAACTGCTAGTTCATGACCTGAGCTGAAGCCGGGCGCTTGCTTAACCGACTGAGCCCCCAGGCGCCCCGGTAAATACTTTGGAGGGCCGAATAAGTGCCGGACCTCATGTGTGGCACTGGGGTTAGAGAAGTGACACAGCACCTTCCCCGAGAGCACCCACCCCTCTAGAGAGGAGAGGATTCTGGGGCGGGTGTGGAAAGGAGCAGGACAGGTGTGTGTGGGGGAAGGGGCACGGCCTGCTGGGCAAGGCTGCACACAAGGTTGAGTTCAAAGGTGTGACGGAGTTATTAATAATAGGGACCATGAACCGAGTGATTACTCTGTGCTGGTTCCAGGTGAGTCAGCACTTGGGTTTCTAGTTCCTTTAAACCTGTAACAGTCTTCTCAAGAAGGTACTATTATGTCCACAGTTCACCGAAGAAGCACTTAGACACAGGCTCAGTGACTTGGGCAGAGCCAGAACCTAGTCCCCAGGGCCGTCGGAACAGAACCTAGTCCCCAGGGCCGTCGGAACCTAGTCCCCAGGGCCATTGGAACCTAGTCCCCAGGGCCATTGGAACCTAGTCCCCAGGGGCGTCGGAACCTAGTCCCCAGGGGCGTCGGAACCTAGTCCCCAGGGCCATGGGAACCTAGCCCCCAGGGCCATGGGAACCTAGTCCCCAGGGCCGTCGGAACCTAGTCCCAGCACCGTCGGAACCTAGTCCCCAGGGCCGTCGGAAACTAGTCCCAGGGCCGTTGGAACCTAGTCCCAGGGCCATCGCTGCTCCTCTGCCTCTTGGCAGGGAAGGGGCCCCGGCAGGAGGTGGGGGCGGCCTGTGCTAAGGGGCAGTGGCAGCACCCGAGTTGTGAGAGAGGCTGTCTGTGGGGCCTGTGTGACGTGATGTACATGGAGGCTGTGGGGACCCCCTGGAAGGTCTTGTGATGGAGCAGTGATGGCGTCACCCTGGCAGGAATGTGGCTCCCGGACTAGAGTCCAGAGGAGGGAGCCTGGGGCTGGCCCGGTGCTGCGGTCGTGCGGTTCGGCCCCTTTGAGTATTAAGCGTGTTGGGTCCAGCGGTGCGGCGTGGGGGCCAGGCGGTGAGCACGTGCCGAGGCTCTGGCCCAAACCCCACGGCGGATGTGCACGTGCTTCATTTGTTCAAAGCCTCGGCAAACGACATTTGTCCTGGGTGTTGTCTCCCGTCCCTCAGAGCGGTCGTCTGGGCCCCGGAGGCTCCCAGAGTTCATCAGCGTGGGAATTCGTTTTTACAGATTGTTCGTTTTGACGTTGAATCTCTCACCGTGTAGGCTTATTACCATAGCATTCAGTTAGAATTTGAGGAGTTTGTATGCAAGGCTCAGCTACAAGTTTCGTAGAAACTAAATAGCCAAGCTGTTTAAGAATTTCTAAAGAAACCCACACGTTGCAAAAAGTAACCATTATCCTAAGTAGATCTTCCCATGATGCTTAGTATCACTGACACCATATTTGAATTTCTTTGTTTTCTTTGTCGTACCTTTTTTTTTTTTTTAAATGGATTATGTTCTTGAACCTAAAGGATTTTTGTGAACTGAAGTGACTGGGTCCACTAATTATGTGGTGACAAGATACCGCAGAAAGGAGGCCACCTGGCCCCAGCCATCAATAATGAAGGATGTACTTGGGTCGCCACGAGTCATACGATCCTGCCCGTGTCCTGTGTGCTTGCGCTTCGTGTCTCCGGGCCCCTGATCTCTCCTGCCATCCGCCCCTCCCCTGGCCGGCCAGGCCGAGGAGGGTCCAGGGCCGGGTGCCTGCTGCCGTGGGGGTGCTGCAGCTAGTGTTGCCACAGACGTCCCCCCACACCCTTTAGCGAGCCCGGGGCTGCGCTGACTGCTGAGGCCTGTGGTCCCACACGGTGCCAGGCTTGGGAAACTCCAGGTCCTTCTCCCCTTCTCTTTGGAATGTTTTTATTACTGGAGAGAAGCGCCACCACGTCGTGATTTACGAGCATGGACTTTGGAGTCAAGACTGTCAGACTCTGTATCCCAGCCCGGCCGCTGTTTGGCTGTGTGGGCAAAGTCACTTAACCGCCTGAGCCTCATTCTCCTCCTCTCTAAGATTTGGAGAATAATCCTACCAGCCTTCAGGGGCGGGGCGGTGAGGATGAAATGTGTGAACGTACCTCACGTGCTCAGTACTGAGTGTTGGAAGTGCTAGAGAGTGGGTGTGCTGTTCCGGTCGTCTCTTTCCTGGGACAAGTCCACCTTGAACAACAGGACATGGGGCGCCGTGTGGGAGGATGAGCCTGAGGCCCCCGCAGGTCCCTGTCCGTGTTGAGGCCAGGTCATTGTGGCTCCTCCTCACTGGATTGCTCTAAATTAAGAGATGATGAATGTGAAACGTTTTTGTCCCACGAGTGGCCCAGAATGAGTATTCAAGGAGTGGCTGTTGTGGCTTTTAATTAAGAAATAGGTCCAGCGAGTGGCAGGTACTGCCTGTGGTTTGCCCAGGGCACGTGGGACACCTGTGACTTCAGTGTAACTAGGCCAGATTCTCTTCCCTTGAACCTGACCTGGACATGGCCGCCATTTTTAGGAAATGTTGAAATGTTACTTTCAGCTGTCTTTTCAAACTTCAGCAACATTTTGAAAAGTCAGTCATTTTCTCTCACCTTACGTTATGATTTCCCAGAGATTTTCTTTTTTTTTGTTTTGGTTTTGTTTTTTTAATTAACGTTTATTTATTTTTGAGAAACAGAGTATGAGCAGGAGAGGGGCAGAGAGAGAGAAAGACACAGAATCTGAAGCAGGCTCCGGGCTCTGAGCTGTCAGCACAGAGCCCGATGCGGGGCTCGAACCCATGTACCATGAGATCATGACCTGGGTCAAAGTCGGATGCTTAACCGACTGAGCCACCCAAGCGCCCCCAGAGAGATTTTCTAAATAGGGGAACAAAAATGACCAAGGATAGCTATGAGAATCACGCTAAACCAGTGGTTCTCAGAGCATGGTGCCCGGGCTGACATTACCGTCATCTGGGCGTTTGTTAGAAACACGGGTTCGCAGACCGCCCCCCAGACCCGCTGAAGAAGCTGCGGGGCTGGGGCACAGCAGGCCGTGTTCTGGCAGATGCTCCAGGTAAGGTACGCACACTCCCGTTTCAGAACCACCGCTCCTCCAGAAGGGGGCGCCGGGTGTTGGGAGGAAATTTCCATCTTTGCCCAGAGCAGGTACAACAAATGGTCCAGTGTACGCGAGACACACTGTGGGAGCCGCCGGGGACCCGGAGAGGCCCGAGAGTAAAGACGGGGAGAAGGGAAGGGGAAGATAGCTGCCTTCAGGTCTCCTGTCATTGGTGGGGGGCGGGGGTGGCGCTAGCCAGATTGGCCTTCTGGGCAGTGCTGGGCAGTGCATCCTTTGCCTTGTGGGTAAAGAGGGATCTTCGGACTTGGCTTCCATAGTCCTTTGTCCCGCAAGTTTGAGCCACCATGGGGGTCCTTCCTGGAATTACAGCAAAGGGCAGGACTTCCTGGGCCACCCCCTTCCTTGGAACTTGCTTACCTCAGATCAGGAAAAGGCAGATGGGAGCCGAGTTACCCTGCGGGTCGGTGCGACTGTGATAAGCATCGGGCAGGAAAGGCGGTGTGCAGTTTCTGCGCCACTAGCTGTTCCCAGGTCCAAGGGGCGTTCCTCAGTCCTGGTCTGATCAGCCTCTCCTCTGCTCCTTGGGAGCCTTTCTGACCTTGACGTGGATGTCACCACACTCTCCCTCCCGTGCAGTTTCCTCTGCTGGGTCCCCCCTGATTGTAGGGTCCCCCTCAGGTACTGCTCTGTTGATGGCCACCCTGGAGGAGATCTCAGCGGGACTGGAGGCCGATGGCCCCCACGTTTGTTCCCGGCTGGGGCCTCATCCCTGGACTTCTGCATCCCGCTGCCTGCTGGGTGCTCCCCTGGATGTGTGACAGCCACCTGGCTGACGAGTCTGGGGCTGTACTCTTCCTTTCTGTTCCCTGTCTTCTGGGGCCTTTTCTTTTTGCATCTCTCCCTATTTTGGAAAATGATAGACTTCTCCCTCTTTTTCAGATGTAAACTTTGCGGTTGTTCTTGACCTCTCTCCACTTTCTCCTCTCATCGCTCCTCCTATCTGACTGTCATTTTATGTTTGCACCTTCTTGGTGTAGCCAGATCTGAGAGGCCATGACCTGCTGAGGAGGGGGGGGCCGGGTTCTGATGGTCTGGTGCAGTCAGTTTGGCAACATGGTTGTGCTTTACTGTCCTTCCATTGCTTGAGCTGTTGGAAATGGGACTGCACACATCAGGGGGTGCTTTAGAGAAGAGTTTGTGAGTCTTTTAGGCTGGGGTTACGGTGGGGAGTACTGGCGTGTGGGCCTCAGTGTCTTGGATACAAGATGTCACGTGAGCAAAGAAGTGTACACGTGTTTGGGTTTGTATAACCTGGAACATCTTGGATGGCCTTCTGGAATTTCATGTTAGCTCTTAGATGTTAAAGAGAGAATCCCAGAAGAAGGCAAATCCAGAACAGCTTAAAATGATATCCATTCTCCTCACCTCTGGGTTTTGTGAAGTCTGGGTAGTCAGAAACTGCAGAAAAGATAAAGCTGGATGGTCAGTCCAGGTGATATGATGGGCCTACAGATCAGTCTAAAACAACAGTGAGAAAACCTCCTTCATTTACATCATCCCGTATGCCTTTGGAAAGTAGGTTTGAGCCAGTTTCCAAAAAAAAAAAAAAAAAAAAAAAAAAAAAAAAAACAGGTCTCAGTTCTGCATAAGAAGGAAGCGTGCTCTAACCTGTCTCTTCTAATGAATGCAGCTATAAAACTTGAACATAATACATAGAGCAGCTTTTTCAGCATTCTGAAAAGTAAACAGTAGCAGGTGGATTTGGGAAGAGGGCCACAATTCACAGTAGCGCCGAACTGATGGACCTTACCATTTCCCCCTCTCTGATATTCCCCACCCCGAACTCAAGGTATCATAAAACTGAGACGAGTATTAAGGTGGACAGAGAGAGCACTAAGAAAGGCTTTCTGGTTCTGGATGAGGAATGGGTACTCTAACACGCAGAATGCAGAAACCCTACTTTTCATTTTTTCCTTTTTGCTGCTTTCTCACACCCCATCCCCCACTCAGTTTCCTGGCAGTAGAAACTGGCCGGCAGGCACCTGAAACTCTCAGAAAGGGAACCTGATTACAGGCAACTATTCCCAGAAGGTGGGGCAAAGCCTCAATGCCCTGTTCTCTTTCTTCCTACCACTTGGGCCAGGGTACACACAGTTGTGGGAGGTGTGTGGTTAGAGAACCAGAAAAGGGGCGACCCAGGCAAGCAGCAAGTTCTGGGGACATTGCGGAGAGGAGGAGTTCGGGAAAGTGACCTTTGAGGTTGTTATGAACTCCTGCGCTGACCCAAGTTGTAGATGCATGGATCTGACTCTAACCAGCAGCTGTGGGCTTTGAGAACTGAACTTCGGAGTAGCCCACCACACAGGTCCCACGCTGGCCACGGGGAGGTGCACGTGTTGGGCATAGCCAGCAGGTGCTGGAAAGGCTTTGAAAAGTCAACTGACTCTGGAGCTGGTTGGAATGTGGGGCTGGAATCCAACCAGGTCAAATGCCTATTAAAACAAAAATACGAACATGCTCCAAAGGGGTTGGACAAAGCCCAGAGTCTTGTAACGCAGTAGTCAAGATGTCAGAATGCCATTCAGACGTCCTCGGCATATCAACAGCTGGGAAAATCTGCACTCCCATTGGAAAAACAATTAACAGACACCACTGCCAAGGTGGCACACTTGTTAGAATTTTCCGGCCAAGACTTTAAAGCAGCCATTGTAAAAATACTCCAATAAATAAGAGGGGAACACTCTTGAAATAGGAAGGGTAGAAAGTATTAGTAAAGAACTAGAAAATAGAAGGAGGAACTATGTGGAACTTTTTAATGAAAAATACAGTAACTGAAATAAACGAACTGGACAGGCACAGTAGCAGGATGAAGATGGCAAAGGAAAGAGGAGTAAACATTGAGATAGATCCACAGACATGATTCTATCTGAACAATACAGAGGAACAGAGTTTTAGGGACATGTGGGGCAGTACCAAAGGTCTAACAACTGTGCTGTTGGGGTTTCGGAAGGAGAGGAGAAACGCGATGTGGAGAAACATATTGGACTAAATAATGGCTGAATGTGTCCTAAATCTGGCAAAAGAGAGAAACCTACAACTTTGGGGAGAGGTGGCTCAGTGAACTCCAGAAAGGAGAAAGCCACAGAAGCCTGTGCCCAGGCACGTCATAACCAAAGTGCTGGAAGACAAAAAAAAAAAAAAAAAAAGTCTAGGGGCGTCTGGGTGACTCAGTCGGTTGAGTGTCTGACCTTGGCTCAAGTCATGATCTCACGGCTCATGCGTTCGAGCCCTGCGTCAGACTCTGTGCTGACAGCTCAGAGCCTGGAGCCCGCTTAGGATTCTTTGCCCATCTGTGTCTCTCTCTGCCCATCCTGTGCTCGTGCTCGCTCCCTCTCTCAAATTAATAAACATTAAAAAAAAAAAAAAAGACAAAAAGGTCTCATGAACGGCCAGAGGAAACGCAGTACCAGAGGAAAAGCGCCGGCAGTCCCAAATTCCATTTCGGGCACAAATACCCTGTGGGAGTGAAGGCAGAATAAAGCACTTTCAGATGAAGGCAAAGTAGGAGAGCTTGTGGCCAGCAGATCTCAGCGAATTGCTCAAGGAAGCTTTTCAGATGGAAGGGTCGTTACA
Organism: Cryptoprocta ferox; assembly: GCA_028646485.1. Lineage (NCBI taxonomy): Eukaryota > Metazoa > Chordata > Mammalia > Carnivora > Eupleridae > Cryptoprocta > Cryptoprocta ferox. The sequence goes on from CM053567.1 coordinate 187,842,183, forward strand.
CCAGAAGGAGACTTGGAACGTTCGGAGGGAGGAGAGCAGAATGTGGGGTCTCAGCAGGTGTGACAGACCGCCGTTCTCCTAGTGAGCTCTGGAAAACACGTCTGAGGGAGAGTGAAGATTCTGACTTTGTCTGGGTTTTCAGTGCAGAAGGGGATATGGTGGTAAGATTGTAAAAAATTAAATATGCATGATAGCCCCTAGATCAGCCACCAAACTATACAAAGAGAGAGAAAAACGCAATAAATTAAAATGGAATTCTAAAAAGAGTTAAAAAAATGAAATCACGGGAGGAAAGAGGACACAGAGGAAGGAAAACTACAGATAAAATGATAAAACGAAGCATGTCGGTCATTCTATTCATATAAATGGCTTGAACGCACCAGTTATATGTCTGGATACCTAATCCTGACAGATTATCGGGACGGATGAAAAAAATGCAAAGGACCCAGATGTGTGTGGTCCAAAGGAAAGTCACTTCACATAAAGACTATGTAGGCTAAAATGAATGGATGGGAAGGATATACCATGAAAACACTGATCAGAACGAAGACGGAGTAGATAGACCAACATAAGAAAAAGTAGACTTCAGAGCAAAGAACGTTCCCAGGGACAAGGCAGGACATTCCCCAGCGAAGACAGAGTGATTCTGAATGTGTGTGTCCCTGCGGCAGCCACAGAATGCACGATGCAGAGACAGGCAGATCTGAGACAGGTGCACAAATCCACCCTTGTTACTGGGATGTCGACCCTCCTCTCCAGGCAGTGATTGACAGGCCATTGATAGACTTGGCCAGGACATGGAAGGACTGACTGACATTTGTTGAACACGCCAGCCCCTTGTGAGAGCACAGCACACATTCTTGACAAGCACGCGCCCAACATTCACCAAGATAGACCATGGCCTGGGTTGAAAAAGAAACCATAAATCTGAAAGGATTACAATCATACCAAATATGTTCTCTAACCGCAGTGGAATTAGATCATCAAACAGTGACACACAGATAGCAAGGACCTTCCCACAAGCTTGGAAACAAAATAAGTAACACAAATAAATCATGGGATGATGAGGAAGTCACAACAAGAGAAAAAAAAGAAAGAAAAAATATTTTGAACTGAACCAAAATAGAACGTCTGAAACTCTGTGGGATATAATGCTTAGAGGGAAATTTATAGCATTAAAACGCCTATTAGAAAACAAGAAAGTTCTCTAATCAGGAATCTGATTTTCTACTTTAAAAACCATAAAAGGAGCAAATAAACTGAAAGCAAGCAAAAGGGAGGAAATAATAAACATCAGAACAGAAATCAGTGAAATTGAAAACCAAAAAATAAGAGTGAAACCAAAAGCAGGTTCTTTGAAATGATGAACAAAACTGATCAGACTCTGGTAAAATGGACAAAGAGGTGCAGCAAATCAGCAATAGAACAAGTGAAAAGGGATACAACTTTAGACCCTTGCAGAGATTAAACCATCATGAGAATTCATGGATAACTCCACATTCATAAATTTGATAACTTAAGACGAAATGGTCCATTTTTTTGAGAATCACAAATTGCCAAAACTCATCAAAGATGAATAGATGACCTGAATCATCCTCTAATTATTAAAGAAATGGAAATTGTAGTGAAAAACCTAAACAAGAAATCTCTAAGCCCAGAGAGTTTCATTGGTGAGTTCTACCAATATTTAAAGAAAGATAGCACGGATTTTAGAGGAGAGACTACCTCCTGAGTCAGTTCATGAGGCTAGCAGTACCCTGATATCAAAACCAGACAAGTATAGTACAAAAAAAGCGAATTGCTGACCAGTATCCGTCATGAAGACACACGTAATCCTCAACACAGCATTAGCACATTGAAATCACTAATACTTACAAAAAAAAAGGCCAATACACCTAAGTAGCATTTGTGGCAGGAATGCAAGGCTGGTTTAGCATTTGAAAATCAGTTCGTGTGTAGCGCCTGGTGGTTCAGTTGGTTAAGCCTCTGACGTCAGCTCAGGTCATGGTCTCACGGTTCGTGAGTTTGAGCCCCACGTAGGTCTCTGCTGACAGCTCAGAGCCTGGAGCCTGCTTTGGATTCTCTGTCTCCTTCTCTGTCTGCCCCTCCCCTGCTCATATGCGCGCTCTCTCTCTATCTTAAAAGTAAATAAACAAACATTAAAAAAGAAAAAAAGAAAATCAGTCGGTGTAATCCACCGTACCAACAATCTTGGGGGAGTCTCAGGAGTAGCATGTGAGTGTAGGAATCTAGTCTCAACAGTTTGCGTGCTGCAGGATTGCGTGCTGCGTGACAAACATGTAAGAGCTGGGGTGCCAGGGGTGGCGTAAGGGTGTGACTCCCAGGGAGGAGCAGGGAGAAGGTTTTGGGGTCAATGGGATGGTTCTGCATTTTGGTTGTGACAGTGGTGGCTGGAAGATGACACGTGTTACAAATTATAGAACTATAGGGGACGCCTGGGTGGCTCAGTCAGTTTAGCACCTGACTCAGATCTGGCTCAGGCCATGATCTCACGGTCACGGGATCGAGCTCTGTGCCGGGCTCAGTGCGGAGCTCAGAGCCTGCTTGGGATTCTCTCTCCCCCTCTTTCTGCCCCCCCCCATAAATAAACTTAAAAAAAAAAACATAGAACTATATACAGCAAAAAAGCTAACTAACTGTATATGAATTTTAAAAAGAAAACTAACAACAAATCAATCGGGGCCCTTTTGACCCATGTTTCCATTTCTAAGGATTTATCCTAGAGATGAATTCGTATGTGAGTAAAATGATGCTGTACATGGGTTTTGATTGCAGAAAAGATTGGAAGCAGTCAGTCCAAATGCCTGGCAGTAGGGAGTTGGTTAAATCCGTAAGTGACGTAAAGTACAGATCTTAAAAAGGGAAGTGAAAAACCATTAGATTAGTGTGCACTATATGTATAAAGGTGTTTGCATATCTTCGTAAACGCAGAGTCTGTATCTGGGAGGCTACTGACAAAATTGGTCATGATAGGATTGTTCTGGAACGGGGAATGAACTAACCATGCATGTGGGAGGTAGGGAGGAGGGTGACCTGCTTTCTCTGCGTCCCTTCTCCTACCTTTTGAGTTTTGTTCCACACGCACGTCAGCTTGAAAACACAACTTTTTAAAATATGTGCAGAATGATAGACAAAAAATTTGAGGAATTTTGGTCAAAGTGTAGCAAGGTGAAGCCAAAGGTAAGTGGATATCCCCAACTACAACCCACAGGTTCTCATGTAACTCTTAGAGACACACTACAGGTTGGACATTGAGCTTCCTAGTGGCCAGAGCAAAGAGGGATACGTTGAACTTAAGGAATTCCATGTAGGACGCTGCACCTGATCTGGAAGTTTGGGCTCGTCAAGGTGCTAGATGGAATGTTTGTGTGGAGGGTGAGGCTCCGTGTCCAGTTCCCCTTCATTTGGGTTTTAGGGAAACAGCAGGTTCAGTACATATCAAACTTGTACGTGATGCCTTTCTGGACAAGAAGCGAAAGAGGAAGGGTCACGAAATTTCTCCAGGGGAAATGGCAGTGTGGTCGGTTACCTTGCCCTTTGTTTTTATTCTGCGGACGGATTGTCTTGCTTCTCTTGCGGACGGTTAATTCTTTCTGAGAAGTCTGTGCCTTTCAACAGTATAAACTGAAATTCCGGTGAATAGTGCCTCTGAAGGCTTCCTTATTTTTCCTAATGTGCAGGTGATGAGTTCCCCGTCAGTGTGTGGTGTGGCTCCAGGAAGAGAGAGGAATTCGGGAATAGGAACCTCATGTGTTAGTTCTTCCGTGGATCGTCACTGGGGCCTCGGACAGTGCAGGGGTCAGAGGTCTGGGGTTTGGGAAAGCAGGGGGGCTCCGAGAGGACTCTGGGATCAGAGGGCCCCCGGCTCTGGCCTTGGTCCTGTCGTTCACAGTCCGATGTGTGGCCTTGGGCCAGCAGCTTGGCCTTTTTGTCCTCTGCAGAGATGATGTCCGCCTTGTCCCTGCTTGTGAGGGTCGTGTAGGTTGAAGGGTGGGGCGCGCCTGGAGCAGCGGTTGGCGTCCAGCAGGAGCTCAGTCAAGGTCAGCGGCGTCTCTTGTTCCGGCCTTCCCTCATGGCCGCACCGTCCCTCTCGTGGGTGGAGAAAGTAAAAAAAAAACACACACACACACACAAAAAGCTTTGCTACAGGCATGTTCAGCGTGGCTTGTACAGCGCAAGTGGCAAAAGCCCGAATTCCATCTGAAATGGCTTTTAAAAATGTTTTTTCAAATTATAAAAATTATTCGTGAAAAAAGATCCAAATGGTAGATGTCGGTGGAATAAATCGGGAACGTCCTCTTCACCCTAAGACTTCCCGGCCCGCACGCGGGGGCCTCCGACGGCTCAGTGCCCACCCTCCCGGGCCTTCCTCTGCGCCCGACTTCACGCCAGAACATTTCACCCACATCAGTGCAGGTGTCAGAGCCCGAGGCCGTGTGAGCGGAGCACGTTCTCCCTGCTGCGCTCACGCCAGGTCCTCAGGACATTTGAACAAGTAACTCAGAGACATGGTGGCCTCGTCGGAGAGCCCTGCCCGCGTCCTGAAGCCAGCGTCCCACTGACCCGGGGCCTGTTGTGTAACCCGAGCGCGTTGCGCGGTCCTAGCCGAACGGAGGCAGCTTCCTAGGAAGGAAGACGCAGGGAGGTGGCCCTTGGGAGCTTTCAACTGCTCCTGCCCTTCCCTGCGCAGGTTACTGTGTTGATTCGAAAGTAGCAGCCGCCCAGAGGGCACCGCTCTTCCCATTGACCTAATTCCCAGGGGAAGACTGAGGCTTTTATTTATTTGTTTTATTTTTAAGTAATGTATCATCTTTCTAACACTGCTAGAGCACCAGAGGAGACACTTTCCAGGTCTGGCTGGCTGGTCTTGTCCTGAGGAGGCACAGTCAGCAGGTGCAGGGGCGGAAAAATCCTCCCTGCTCCCCTTCTGGGTTCTTCGACCGGTCTAATAATTAAACAGACACGAAACAGACGACCAGGAGAAAAACTGATGTTGTATGTATGGGAGATTCAAAGAAGTGACCAAAGCAGGCGGCTTTTATACCTTTGAGGCAAAGAGACTGTGAAGAATTGACAAGACAGGGGTGTTTGGACTTGGGGCTGAAAACTAGGGAAGAAGCAGTGAGGTTTGTTTACGGAGCCCTGTCGCCCCTGCATTCCTGGTCTCCGGTGATAAGGACAATTTCTGCCCTGGTGCAGGGAGGGCGCCTCTCACGTGGGAGACTCCTTTCCTGCTTTCAGGGGGTGGGCAGGGCCAGGGCGACCTGGCCGCTCCTGAGAAACTTTAATTCACCATCATGAGTGTGCCAAAGTGGCATGTTTGGGGCCGGCATGTTCTGTGCTCCTTCACAGACGACTGCTTAGGACTTCGAGAAACCTCAGACTGGAGGAGAGTAGGCTATTCATTTTTTTTTTTAACTTTTTTTAATGTTTATTTTTGAGAGAGAGGGAGAGAGAGACAGAGCAGGAGTGCAGGAAGGGCAGAGAGAGAGGGAGACACAGAATCCGAAGCAGCTCCAGGCTCCGAGCTGTCAGCACAGAGCCCAACGGGGGGCTCAAACTCACAAACCCTGAGATCATGACCTTAGCCGAAGTCGGAAGCTCAGCCCACTGAGCCCCCCAGGCGCTCCCCAAATGACCCCCACAGGCGCCCCAAGAGTGAGGCTATTCTAAACCTTCCTGTAAGACACTTGTTGAACTTGAACTCAGAATGTTACTTGTCTGTGTGGAAGCACTTTGGATGGGGCCTTGGCGTTGGCACAAGAAACTACCCCGTGCTATTCCCAGAAGCAATAGGCAAGCGCTGCCTTTGTTTCTTGGTCTCACGCCTGCGTCTGACAGTCAGTGCGGCCTTAGCCCCAGGAAGGGAGCATCGTTGTAGGAAACTGAAATCGTAGTCGAGAGGCAGCACGTCTGAGAAGTTGGCAGTAAGGGGCTCTGGAGTCGGGCTGCCTGGGTTCGGGTCCTGCCCTGCCACCTGCCATGTGCCTCTCACCCGAGGAGGCCACTCAGAGCCTCAGGTGCTGTGCCTGGGAACAGAGAGGCAGGGGAGGTGACACTGGCCTTGCCCGCGTTAGTGTCGTGGGGCTGCTGTGACACAGACGACAAACTTGGTGGCTGACCACAACACATGCGTATTCATTCCCCTGCAGCTTTGGGGGCCAGAAGTCTGAAATGAGTTTTCCAGGCTAAAATCAAGGTCTTGGGCAAGGCCCGTCTTTCTAGAGGCTCCAAGGTAGAGTCTGTTCTTTCTCTTCCAGTTTCTAGAGGCTGCTGGTATTCTTTGGCATGCAGCCACCTCACTCCAACCACTGTCTCCGTGGACAGGTGGCCTCCCTTCCGAAGTCGCGCCTCCCTCTGTGTCCATCGTTTAAGGACACCTGGGGTTATTTGGGGCCCACCAGATAATCCAGGATCATCCCTGCCACCTCAGCGTCCATAACCTTAATCGCATCTGCAGAGCGCCTTCTGCCATTGACAGGGGCTGGGGGTTCCGGCACAGGCTTACCCAGGGGCCACCGTGCAGCCAGCACCGCCCCTGCCTTGTGGGACTGTTAGGACTGAATGAGACTCACTGGGTCCCGGCTCCTTGCCCCCTCCGAGATGGTGTTCTGGGCGGTGTTCCCTGCCCCCGCCATCTGACCACCCAGCATGCATTGGTCATCACAGCCACAGGACTCTGGTATTTTCTCTGCAGCATTCTACCCCCATCTTATGTCCTCACTCGCTTGTTTCCTCGCTGCCTGCCTCTCCACCCTCGCTAGACCTGAACTCACGAGAGCAAGGCCTAGACCTTGTTTGCTCAGTGATTGCGTTAGCTCTAGGGCCTGGCATGGCGCCAGGTTTTAGTGAGTGGTTAATACATATTTGTCAAACGGCTGAATGAGAGTCCAGACTCCGAAACCCACTGCTGTGGTGGAGCCGTTCTTCCTCCTACTTCCATGCCAACACAAGCATTTCCCCATATCCTGATATACTCTTCCACGAGCTCATTCTTACTCCTTAAGTAATGGTCTTCTTCATAGCATGATTTCCTTAACCAGTCCCCAGGGTCGGGAGACTGTTCCTTCGGTGACCTTTCGATCCCTGGGAGAGGTAGTGGCCCGTAGCAAGGTTGGGCTGGCCAACATCCCTGCTGGGGTGCGGCACTGAACGAATGAATCAGTCTGACCTCCTTGACCTCAAAGGGTAAAGACAACGACATTATAGATTAATCAAAAAAGCAAGTCCACTGTGTCGGTAGAGATGCAGGAAGCCTGGCAGTGAGCTCTGGTTAACTCAGAAAACTTGAGGAAGAAGAGTTCTTTACAGGCGGATGTGAGCTTTAAAGCCACACTGAGATGGAGAGAAACCTCTTTTAACTTCTGGTTTTTGCTTTAAGTGTCAAAATTTGGTAAAAGTGAGCTTGTTATCACATGCTGTGGCATGTAGTTAAACCTTTGTAAGTGGTCCTCAATTCTAAAATAATGCGATAGAAACTTCTTAAAGTCACGTGCAGGCTACAGTCTGCCAGAAGAGATAAGCAGTGTTTTGGGAAGCATGTCTGAATGCGTGTTTAACACATGCTTAACGCATCTCTCTCTCTCATTTAAGTTTGGTGAGACTGTGGGCTCAGGTCGTATGACTTCTAAAGTGTCCGTGGCACTAGGTGTTAGTAGGAAGCATGGGGAGGCCGAGAACCCACTCCCGTGTGTGAGCACGGAGCTTTACAGTGTTAGCCCTCTTTGGCTCCAGGAACTGCTTCCAGAAAGCCAGCAGCAACCCCAAAGGCTGCTCAGCTGCCTCCTGGGGCCCTGGGAAATCTTGGAGGATTCTCAGGCTCTCCTGCAGTATAGCAGCTGTCTGCTTGCTGGTCTGTGAGTGAGGCGAGCGCAGGGGCTTTGTTCATCTTTGTTCCTAGGGCCAAGCACCATTAGTGCTGGATGGATGGATGGATGGAAGGAAGGAAGGAAGGAAGGAAGGATACAAGGAAGGAAGGATAGAAGGATGGGTGGATAGATAGAAGGATGGTAGATGGAAGGAAGAATGGAAGGGTGGAAAGATGGATGGATGGATGGAAGGAAGGATGGAAGGAAGGAAGGATGGAAGGAAGGAAGGAAGGAAGGAAGGATGCAAGGAAGGAAGGATAGAAGATGGGTGGATAGATGGAAGGATGGATAGATGGAAGGAAGAATGGAAGGGTGGAAAGATGGATGGATGGATGGATGGAAGGAAGGAAGGGTGGATGGGTCGATGGAAGGAAAGGAGGGAGGGAGGGAAAATGACTGCACAGCTGCTGGGTGTCTCCTCTGTGCCGTGTGCTTCGTCAGCCTTCAGTGATAAAAAGACCACCAGAATCCCCAGTCTCAGAGGTTTTATGCTCCCTTGAGGGAAATAAATCTTAATCAAATAATCGTGTAATTAGGAGAGTGATTAATGCTGTGCTGGGAATGGCGGGGCCTTGCTCTAGCTCAGGCAGGCTGGGCTGGGGTGCTTCTGTGGGGGTGGCTACTTGCCACAGGACCCAGTCTGTCCCTTGTGAAGAAAAACTCTGCACCCACGGAAGGGTTCCAGGAATAATTCAGTAAGCACCCATATCACATTCAGTTTACTGTGCCTCTTTCTATCTTTTAAAAATGGAATCATTTGAGGGCGCCTGGGTGGCTCAGTCGGTGAAGTGTCCGACTTTGGCTCAGGTCATGATCTTACAGTTTGTGGGTTCAAGCCCCGCGTCGGGCTCTGTGCTGACAGCTTGGAGCCTGGAGCCTGCTTCGGATTCTGTGTCTCCCTCTCTTTGCCCCTCCTGGCACTCTGTCTCTGTCTCTCTCTCAAAAATAAATAAACATTAAAAAAAAGTTGAACCATTTGAAAGTAAATTGCAGATACCATGTCCTCTTAGCCCTAACTACGTCAACATATGGATCTTCAGAGGAAAGACGTGCTCCTACATGACCATGAAGCTGTTGCCGCACCTGTGAGAATGATCAGTAATTCCATTTGACCGTGACCATGGTCATGACCAGGCCCCATTCTCCTTTTCCCCAGCTGCACCAGCCTGTTATGAACCAGCATTCAGTCAGGCTTGTATGTTGCCGTTAGCAATTGGTCTCTGATTCTCTTGGTATAAAACAGTTACTCTGCCAGTTTTTCAGGGCATTTACCTTTTTTTTTCTTAAATGACTATGGGTCAGAGAGGCATTTAACGCATTGAGAAGATGAGTAAGATGGTAAAATTGATGCTAAAGGCATTTGAAGAACTAGGTATTTATTGGGATAAAAACCAGAAAAGAATTAGAATAAGATGGTTAGGTTAGATTTAAATGAACAGCTGGTAGGGAAAAGAAAATAAAAGCTTTTGAGTCGTTTTTTTCTATTGGACATAAATCTACCAGTTAGTACGTCACTTCACATTTTCTGGGCTCTAACAAAGTACCAAATAGCACAGGCAGAGTCTCCTGGAAAACTGAATGATCTCCAGGCAGGTATGTTAAAAATGCCCAAGTATGAATTGAGAGTACACCCCACCCTCAGTGGTTTTGTCTTCCAGATTTTGACCAGTTTTTCTTACGGCTTTCCCTAATCCTTCTTCTTCCTCTTCTTCTTCTTCTTCTTTTTTTTTTTTTTATGTTTTTTAATTATGTATTTTAGAGGGAGAAAGAGCCAGTGTGAGATGAGGAAGGGCAGAGAGGAAGGGGACGGAGCAATCTCTTTGCTGAGAGCAGACAGCCCGACACAGGGCTTGAACTCAAGAACCATGAGATCACGACCTGAGCCAAAGTCAGACGCTTAACTGACTCAACCACCCAGGTGCCCCCCAATCCTTCTATCCAAAGTCAACCTCGCCCCGTTTATCCTCCTGTTACTTTTTTGAGAACAGCTTTGCCGAAGTAGAATTCCATAAAATCGCTCATTGCGTGCTCAGTGGTTTTTAGTAAGTTACAACTCTCTGTGCAGTCCAGGATTCGGGTATTTTCCTCACTCAAAGTTCCCACATGCCTGTTGGCGGTGGGTCTCTACTCCCTCCTCCAGCTCCAGGCAGACACTAACTTGCTCTCTCTCTCTCGAGATTTGCCTTGTAAAGAAATGTCATAGACACGGGATCGTGCAGATTGTGCACTGTGTGGCCTCTTCCAGCCTGTGTCCTGCTCTGGGGTTTGCCTGCATCATCACCTGTGTCCTCGGCTCCTCCCGCTCCATCCCAGGGCTCTCGGTCTTGTGGATGAATGTTTTCCTTGCCCTGGGCAGGTTCCCAGGAGTGTGGTGGCTGCCCCTCCCAATGACTTCTGGAAGTTCCAGTTTCTGCACGTATTCCCCTGCTCCTCCATGATCACTGTCTTTTTGAGTGTAGCCGAGTGGATATAATAGGCTTCTTCCAAGTGAAGAAGTTTCTGGTGGCAATCTGGGGGTGTGGTTATGCAGAAAAATCAGCCTGGGCAAGCCTGCTGCTCCTAGTCTGGGGACTTGTGAATTTCCATCACAGAAGAGCCTTGCGTTGTCTCAGCCTGAATTTGTTCTCAGCCCTTGGACACTGGACCCATGGGCTGACCAGAAATACTTTTGACCCTATGCAGGTCTTACAGATTTTTCTAAGTGGAGGTAACATTTATAAGCAGCGGGATGCTCTCCCCTGAGGTGCGCTCTCCAGTTGGGTTTGATGAGTGTATGAAAAGACACCGTTTCTGTGACCCTGCAGATTCTAATGCTCCTCCCCAGCCAATCCCCCAGAAGCAGTCGTCGCCCAGGTTTCTATCGGGCTGGGATTGGGTGCGTACCTGACCTTCGGACGGAACTAACCGGATTGCAGAAAAAAGATGAGCAGCGGTGTAGAGAATAGACATTGCTCATAAGCAGCCCACGACCCCGAGGTTAGTCGTGTGCATGTCTGGTATCTTCCCGTTGGTAATGCACATTTCCTATTTTCAAAAGCCTGACGGAGCAGAGCCCGGCCTTGGGCTTGGGGTCGTGCGGCTTCCGTTTCGGAGCGTGCGGGTTCCCGGCGCGGTGCGGCGGCGCCCGGATGCCGCGCGGCCCGTCCCCTCGAGCGGGCGCGCAGAGCGGCGGGCGCGGGGAGCCGGTGGGACGGAGGGGCCGGGCCGGGGGCCCCGGGCCGCGGGGAGCGGGACCCGCCGCCCCTCGCCACTCCCCGCCTCCCTGCGCCCGCGCGCCAGGCCTGACGCGCCGAGCCGGAGCGCGCGATCGGCAGCGCGGCATCTGCGCGCCACTGCGCGGCCTGCCGCCCCCGCCCCCGCCCGCCGAGCCGCCGCCCGAGCTCCCCGGAGCCGCCCGCCCGCCCGCCCGGGCATGGAGCCGCCGGCCGCGCGCCCCTGAGCCCCGCGGCGTTCATGGTGAGTGGGCCCGGGCCCCCGAGGGCCACCGCCGGCCGCCGGCCGCGGCGCCTGCGTGGGTGCGCCCGGTGCGTGCGTGTGTGTTGCACACGACTGCTCCAGCGAGCCGAGGCTTGCGAGGGGCCGCCGTGCCCCCCGCGCGCCTCCCTGCATTCTTTGTGCGTGCGGTTCCGCGTGATTTTCTCACAGGCCTCGGTGTTAATGGGGCAGCGAGAGGCCGAGCGAGCGGGTCGGCGGCGCCTCCGGAGTGTCAGTCACCCCGCTCGAGATCGCAGCCTGCTCGCGGATTCGGGTCAGGCCGGGCTCCCCTCCCAGAGGCGAGAGTGGCCTGGCCGGTGATCCCGGGGGGAAGCCTTTGTGTGAAGACGAGCCCCGACCCCGCCTGCGCCGGGTCCCAGTAGGGGGGTCAGGTCGCCGCGGCGGCCAGGCTGGGTGAACCCCGCTGTTGGGTTTTCACGCGGCTCGTCCGCCGGACCGCGGGTTAACTTTCGTCTCGAAGAGCGTCCCTAAGGGACCCGACAATTAGAGCGCTTCCCGCAGAGTTGCCCCCAATGCCATTTCCGGTAACTTAGCCAGTGCTCCCTGGGACCGTACTGCCCCGGGAGTCGCCAGGAGGCCCCGAGGGGGCCTTCTTACTGCCAGGTCGAGCCTCGGTGGGCAGCGGGACTGTCTCCTGGAAGGCGCGGACTGGCCCCTCTGCCCCGCGCAACGTGTCAGAACCAACCGGGTCTCAGCCCCGATTCGGAAGCTGCGCCCGCTCCCCCCAGGGCTGATTGTTGCAAATGGCCGGGCGTGGAACCCTTCGTTCCAGGCACTTCACCGCCCTTCAGGTGTCCCCACGGCCCTGTTAGGTACCCTCCTCCTCGTGGGAAACACCCAGGAGAGTCCTTTCGCAGTAACAGGACAGCAGTAATAATTCCCTGCCGTTTTCTGGGCACCTGCCGTGCCTGGGTGCCTTCCGTTCACCATCGTGTACTCTCAGTTCACGGATGAGGCACCGGGCCGGACCGGTGAAGGGATGTGCTCAAGGTCACGACACCGGTGGTGAGAGTTGAGGAGGTGCCGGGTGAGACCCAAGCCTGCCGCCTTCCTGGTGCTTCCCCTGCAGGCTGCCTGGGCCCTCTGCTGTGCCGGCTCCCGCCCCTCGTCTGGGTGCCGCGTGCGGTGACCCGCCATGCTTTGCTGGAGACATGCCCCCAGCACCGTCCCTCGTCCTTGGAAATGGCCCATCTGGGTGCCGCAGACAGTTGAGTCAAGGACGGGAGCGCAGGCTTAGGCCGATGGCCCGGTCTCCTTCCTGCGAGCGTAGATTTGCAGGCGGCCAGGGGCCTCCGTTCCCGGCCCCGCTCTTCCTGCCATCCTTCCAGAACACTTCCTTTTCATCCTTTGAGAAGCTTGATCTTTTCTCTGTCCTCTTAAAGCACATGCCTGTTGAGGTCATCTTTTTCCCCCCTTTGTAACAGCAGGTCATACACTTCAGGGGCCTGTGGCCCTTCTCCTCGCCCTTGACACCGTTCAGATCACGCACATGATGCAGATCCTTCCACGGGCTGCATCTCACAGGCCCGCCGCGCCTCCCTCACTTTGCTCCCTGGCTCTGCGCCAGCGCGGCTTCTTCTTGCCAGGCCTGTCCAGGCAGCTCTAGGTGGCTTGGTGAGACCATAAAACCTAAAGCAAAGCAGCTTTGACTCGGCGTCATTCCCCGCGTACCGTGTGTCTTGGCCGTGCTCGTGCGGTCAGGGTGCCTCTCCCTCGTGGCTTCCGGGCCACTCCCACGGACCCTCTTTGAGATGCTCTCCTTGATTCCCGGCCGCAGGCATCCTGTCCTGTCCTCGGGGCTTGCCCTCTAGTGGCACTTTCCATTACCGGGTTTCGCAGCCTCTGCCGGCATCTTACTGCCCCTCCCAGAGCCCTTCAGGGCTGGGACCCGGGTCTCCTCGAGTGTCGGGCCCTGTGTGGTCCCTTCACAAATAAGGTCCCTTTCCCTTTTCCTCCTGCCTGCTAGATCTGTTTTCGCTCATGGCCCCTGCACGGAGCGGAGGCCCTGCTCGGATGCCCTGGCATTTTTCAGGACGCTTTGCCAGGTCATCGGACCACACCCACGACTCAGCCCCTGGTTAAGCTCAGCACCTCCTGTCTGCCGCTCTCGTTGGTGACGGTCTTGTCTTCCCAGCAGGATGCGTGGTGAACCACTCGGGGCAGGGACTTCCAAATTAGTGGCTTGTAAGCTTTTTTGACCAGACCCCCCCTACCCCCCCATCCCCAACTTAGACCGAGTGAGACTGCGCACTGGTGTAACTAGGTATAGAAGTGAAACCAACCGTCCTCACTATGCGGACTCCATTTTTTATTGTTTGATTTGAAAGAAAATGATGCAGAGGCCCCTGGGTGGCTCAGTTTGGTTAAGCGTCCGACTCTTGATTTTAGCTCACGGTTTGTGAGTTTGAGCCTCGCTTGGGGCTCTCAAAATAAATAAAAAAGAAAAGGAAAGATGATCTTACCGTGACCACTTCAACTGATTTGTCACCAGAACTTTGAAGAACTCTGTTCTCATCTCCCCCTGGGGCTGTGCAGGGCGTTGGACTCTAGCAATCGCTGGAACGGGTGATTTATACGGAGTAGCCTGCAGGCTCATCAAAATTTGCTCCCAAAAGGGTCCCAAGAAGAGAAGAAACTTTGTAAAGATAGATGGGCCTGAGGCTGGGCCTGGCCCAAAGAAAGCCTCCGCTTTAGTCACTGAACGTTCCTCATCTCCCTTCCTCCTAGGACCCTTCACGCCTCAGGCCTTTTCATAGACGAGGAAGCAGGCGGAGGGAGGGGCCAGGGGCCTCCGCTGAGGTCAGAGCCAGGCCTCGAACTCACTCTTTTTGCTTCCAGAGACGTAACTCTTGTCCCATCACACGCAGACCCTAATGCTGATCATTCACGGCTGAAAGTTGTTTTTCCAGGAACTTTTTATTCGCCGTCCCCCCACCCCCTACCCCCCATAAAGGCTCCTAAGAGTGAATAATCCTTTTTTTTTTTCCCTAAACAATGATTTTATTGCTTGAGTGCGTAGACAAATTTATGTAGTGAGGGCAGAGGCTGTGAGTGACTTGTATTTCCAACTGGGGGAGGGGAGAGGATTTGCTAGGTCTTACGATCATCGAGTACATACGGCTCTCGGTCGGAATGAGTAGGAAGTTAGCATCCGTATCCTTTCTGTTCCTCTCACGCCGCCTTCAGACAGCAGCAGCTTTCTTAATTAAATGGCAGATACTCTCAGATGGATCCAGAGCGAGTCCTTTGGACTCGGGATTCTCGGGATGTTATTGCCTGTCACAGACGGTACCTGGGCAAGGCCTTGCGAGGCTCCTGGGGTCACACCAATTTGTGAGGGAGCCAGGCCCTTCTTGGCCCCAGTGCACATCTGCTCCTTCCTGTCCCCATCAGCCAGATGGGGGCGCTGGGCCCCAAGGCAGGGCCCACTGGGACAGGCCCTTCTCAAGACGTGCATGTGACCCGTAGTGGTGGCGGCAGTCAGGCAGCGAAAATGAGCTTGCTGTAGGCACCTCCGTGTGCACTTCTGGAAGAACTGGGCGTGGAGCGTGATCTGTAAACTGTTTCCGACGCTGTTTATATCGTTCTGGAAAGGCTTTCCCTGGGATTTCAAGTATGGGCAGGACAGACCTCCTCAATTTTTTTTTTTTTTAATCCTGCAGTGCTCTCTGTGATTAAAACAGAAAAGTATTTGTCCTACATCTGCCCTTAATTCAGTATTACAGGTTTCTGTCATGGCTGAAAGCTTTATTTAGGCTGGATGTGAACGATTAAATCACTTCTGCATCATGTCTGCCAGTGGCTCGAGTGAGTTCCGGAGAGTGGTGGCCGGTGTGGCTGCAGGACCAGAGGCCTGACCTCTGACCCTGCTGGTCATTGGCATCTGTGGGCCTCCACCTTCCCTTCTGTGGCCTGGGGACAAGAGGCAGCTCCTCAGAGGGCTGGCGTGAAGGCGACGTTCTGCTCACTTGCGTGTGTAAAGTCCTCGCAAAGGGCTTGTCTCTAACGTCTGTTTCCGCTTGTTATACTAGAGCTTCTGAGTGCTGACCGAAGAGATCTGATGTGTTTTTGTTATGAATCAAGGCATTTGGTTACTTCTGCTTTTTGTATTTGTGCTATTTGTAGACTTTTTAGGGCTCCTTGATTGCTTGGCCCTAGAGGGGTGTGAGTGTGTGTGTGTGTGTGTGTGTGTGTGTGT
Organism: Cryptoprocta ferox; assembly: GCA_028646485.1. Lineage (NCBI taxonomy): Eukaryota > Metazoa > Chordata > Mammalia > Carnivora > Eupleridae > Cryptoprocta > Cryptoprocta ferox. The sequence goes on from CM053567.1 coordinate 187,857,765, forward strand.
GTGTGTGTGTGTTTGCATTACATGGCTGTTTCAGGCCTGAGGGTAACAGCATTCAGCAACCAGGGCTGCCCTGTATCGAGCACTTTCTCTGCACCACGCCCCTCCTCCTTCCTCAGACAGCCCCCTCTGGTCAGCACGGTTCCCCTTTCCGCACACGGGGACATGAAGCTCAGGGATTCTGAGTTGTGCCTGAAGTCACAGCTGGTGTTGGTGGTGAATTTGCTCCCACACCTGTCTGCCCCCAGAGGCCACGCTTAACCCAGGTAGCCTCTTCCCTCTAAACGGCACTCCTGTGTGAGTATAGTCAGAAAGAGATAGGGCTGGCGCGGAGTGGCGGCGTGGCCAGCCCCAGCCCCTTGCTGGCTGTGTGTTTGGGGGCGAGTCACCTCATCCTGAGCCCCAGTTACCCCATCTGTAAAATGGGGTGAGCCTTGCCACAGAGCTTGTTATCGAGATAAAGTGACACGGCAAATGGAAATGGGTGTCCACATTCTGGGACATTTAACTTGGGCGCCTGTCATGTTGGGCCTGCCATATAGCTGTCTTACCCCGGGGTCCGCAGACAGGTAGCACCTTACAGGATGTCCCTTACTAGTGCTCGTTAAAACACAGCGTGCCTCAGAATCTTTCTTAACGTGCAGCTTTAGGTAGATTGTCTATGAAATTCGAGAGTTGGACATCCAGGTGCTAGACTTAGAGCCCCCAGTGGCTGACGCCATGTTAAGTCACAGCCAAGGGCCTGAGACAGCGTGTGATCAGATGTCGAACCGATGAAAAAGTCCGGGATTTTTTCAGCGTAGGCAGAAGTCACTTTAGTGTTTCAGTGGAACCATTTTAAGCTGGACACTGACGTCCTCTTACATCCTCTCGTGCATCCAGACATGCAGAGCGGCCCTGCCCGCCTGTTTCCACGGGCACCCCTCCCCACAGCCTGTGTGTTTGGAGGAAATAAATTTTCCTTTCCACTTTTTAGACGCTCCTCTGGCCGAGAGAAGAATTGCTTGCCAACTAATTCTACCAGCGACACCCTCCTTGGCAGCTCTGAATCAGGAAAATTCGTTTAGCAATTAATTGCTTTCCACTTGGGATACTGCTTCTGTGATCTGTAATGGGTATTAAGTCCTAGGTGAACTATGCATTTGTTTGTCCTGTCTTACCAATTAGATTGTCTTCCTTAAGCGGGGTCCCGAGACCATCATCTGTAATAGGCAGTAAGAAAGTATTGGCTCGTTGTGGTCGGGTTTTTTCTTCTGTTTTGCAGAAGGCTAAGGACACACACACACACACACACACACACACACTGTTTCAGAAGCTGGACTCCTTGGTGCCAACTTGCTTGACTCTCCTGAACGCTCCTGTTTGGGCATTTGGAATGCGGGTCACCGGGTGTGACCGGGCTTTTGTGGCTGCCTGCAGTCCGCGGGACAGATGAGTTACCCAGGGGTCGAGAGGCTGCTCGTGGCACAGATATTTATGTAACAACTTGCAGTGGTGGCTTCATGCAAAGATGTTAACGAATTTTGTTGTGTTCCTGCTTTTAAGAAAACGAAACAGCCTTTGCGACGACGCGGACGGACCTAGAGTGTGTTAGGCTAAGTGAAATGAGTCAGTCGGGGAGACGGACGCCGTATGATTTCACTCACGCGTGGAGTGTAAAGAGCGGACCAAATGAATAAACACAAAGCGGAAACAGATCTGTAAATATGAGGACACACTGGTGGTGGTCAGAGGGGAGGGGGCGGGGGTGGGGAAAAGGGTGACAGGGAGATGGAGACACAGGCCTCCTGGTGTGGAGGGAGGGAGGCATGGGGACGAAAGGCGCAGCACAGGGAATGCAGTCAGCAGTCCTGTGAGAGCGCTGGCGGGGACGGGTCACTGCACGGGAGGTGAGCACCGTGTACCAGACAGAGTGTCCTGTGCCATTAGTACGATGCACAGCTTGAACTACTGTGACATCATGTCAGCTGTATTTAGATGTCATCTTCTGCAAAACATTTTTAACGTCTTGCATTTCAGAAACTCTTTAAAGCTCACAAAAACACATAAAATGCCATGAGACAAGAGGACATGAGTTTGAGGTTTCGGTTGGGAGTGGGTGTGTGAGGTGAAGCCAGGAGGTCGGGGGAATGCCAGGACCGGCCGGCGCTCTGGCTCTGAGTGGCCACGGGGGCCGCTGCCGTAATGAGTAAGCTGGAAGGCACACCCCTTACCCGGGGGAAGCGGAAGACACCCGGGCCCTTGTGCAGGGACTGCTGTGATCGATGGTGCTCCTCGGTGACTCCCCTGCCAGCGGGGAGGACGAGGGGGCACAGCTCTCATGCAACGCCGCAGGGCCCCTTTACTGGGCAGCTTTTCCTTCTGAAAAGGAAATAGTATGAGTGCATTCTCCTCAAAATGACGTAAAAAACTTGATAACCAGAAGCTTTCTTGCCTTCAGAAGGGCTTCGTGATACCAGAATTGGCCAGGCCCACAGCTGTCCCTCATTTCTTTGTCCCAGGAATATGAAGACAAGGCTGGCCGACCTAGCAAGCCGCCCTCTCCAAAGCAGAATGTGAGGAAGAATCTTGATTTCGAGCCACTTTCCACCACTGCACTCATCCTGGAAGACAGACCAGCGTGAGTCTTTTTTTTTTTCCTCTTTAATGTCTACTTATTTTTGAGAGAGAGAGACAGAGCACGGGTGGGGGAGGGGCAGAGAGAGAGAGAGGGAGACACAGAATCGGAAGCAGCTCCAGGCTCTGAGCTGTCAGCACAGAGCCTGACGCGGGGCTCAAACTCATGAACCATGAGATCATGACCTGAGCCAAAGTCGGGCGCTCGACCCACTGAGCCCCCCAGGCGCCCCGAGACCAGCGTGGGTCTTAAAAGGAGCTCTAGAATGTTTGCTCTAGAAGATAAATACAGTTTCCATTAGAGAAGAGCTGGGGGCACCGGAGGGAAGAAAAGGAAGCCGCCTCTCATATTAAAAATGCTCATCTCCTCTTTATTCCCTACACTGACATGTGTTCTCTAATAACAGTAATAAGGAACTGATTTGGAAAACTGTCCTTTAACACAGAAGTTTTGACTCTGGGTTTTCCATTCAGGTGGTTTTTCATTTTAATTCAGGACTTAGAAATACGCACGTAGCTACTGTAAATTACAGACTGGCCTGTAACTGCAAGAAACCCTGGGAAGTGTGTGTAGCACAGAGGTGAGGTTGCGGGGGCAGCCCGGTCCTAGAGCACGTCCTGGACTGGCCCGCTGGGTCCTGTGGGGTCTGCAGCACACGGGCTGAGCCGCCCCCCAGGCCCGCCTCTCTCTGGGCCTCTAGCGTCCATGCACGGGTGAGATCAGTTTTGACGACTCTACAGACTGTGCTTGGAGACCTTAGGGAGGTAAGCCAACCTCGCTTCAGTGTGGAGCTTCCATAGAGCACTGGGTTTGAATAGAAAGATCCCGCAGCTTTGAAAAGAGGGAGAAAGAGAGATTGGAGAAGTGTAAGTGCTCCCTTGGGTCCCTGCCCATTCTGAAGTTGAAAACTGATGAAATCTAAAGAAGAAATGCGTCTTCTGATGTAAACTCGCGGTCCTTGGAACTGGTGGCTGGGTGGCGGACAGGGAGGGACGCCCTGACGTGCAGGATTAGGAAGGTGGATGGAGACTTGGAAAGAGCTCGCTGAGGACCGCCCACGCGGCGCTCCCAGGATGGTGGCCTGCGGGAGACGGCGCCCTGACGGTCGCCCATTGCGAACGAGCCCAAACGCGGGGCGCACCAGCCAGTCCTCGCCACCTCCCACTTGTCAAGGGCCAGCAAATTCACCCGCACGTTTCTGAAGGAGCCTGTGCATTTTAGCGTCTCTACCCAGGCTTCGAAGTGGGACACCCCGTGTAGGTGCTCAGAGCTGCGGCGCGCGTTTGTGGATAAAAGAAACCAGATGAGCCAATAGCGGATACAAACGAAACTTGTGCACCTGAGAAACTGGCCCAGGACCGTACGCGTACGCGTGGGTGACACTCGCCCCGAGGTCCCGTGCTTCACGGTGACTGTGACAGTGGTCAGCTCACAGTTGCTCTGGAGACTGGGGTGAAAAATACCAAAAGATTGTTTATCGGAACCGCGGACAATTGTTCTTTTCTTTCTACGAATCTTTGAACTTGAGGCTGTTTACCATGAGCTTATTTTCCGTCTGTGAGTCAGTACGTTCGGTTTATAAACCTGCTGTGTCTGTCGTCATAACAAATGTCGGTTTTTTTGGTCTTTGAGTTTGTCATTCTTTAAGTAATTCTTCAAGTTTTGTTTTTCAAAGACTTTTATTCAATATCTAAAATGGCCGAAACTATTTATTTTTCTATCAAGAAATCTCCCCGCGAAGCCAGCCGAGGAAGCCCAGAAACACAGGCAGCAGTATGAAGAAATGGTGGTTCAAGCCAAAAAACGAGGTAATGGAATTCACGCGTGTTGCTTGTGTGAGACGGCACAAGGGTTTGTGTCTTTTTGGAGATTCCCTCCCGCCTCCCCGAGTCCTAGATCCGGAACCTTGGTGAATGTCTTAATATTTTGAAACTTAGAATTTTCCATCAGAAGTGTGTGTTCTTACTGACCTTCCGTTCTGGTAGCTTTATTCAAGGTGATAGAATTTGCACAAGAAAAGAGACCGGGTAGGATAAAAGCGGTGGTTTGGAGAAAGCTTCAGCCGGTGGTGATGGTGATGGGCAGCCTCCCTCCCCTCCCTGGGCTCTGTTTTCCTGATTTACAAGAAGATGTGCTCGGATTTGATGAAATCCCTCAGAGTCCAGCATGTTTGAAAAGTCTGTGTAATAAACAAAGTGCGGCCCGTCCCTACAGTGGCATATTTATTCCGCAGTAAAAAGGAAGGAAATCCTGACCCGTGCCGCCACACGGACAAAGCCGGAGGGCATTACGCTCAGAGTAGGCTGCTCCCTGAAGGACAGCTAGACCCAGAGTAGAAAGGTGGCGGTCGGGGGAGGAGGGGATGGGAGTCCGTGCTTAACGGGTGTGGAGTTTCATCGTGGGCAGGTGGGAAAGTTCTGGCGACCGAGGGTGGGGATGGCTGCGTAACAGGGTGAACATGCTTCCTCCACCAATCGTACGCTTAAAACGGTCAAGACGCCAGGTTTTGTTTTGGGTATTTCACCACCGTAAAAAAAAAAAAAATACAAAACAATATGTATGAATTAAGATGCAGGGTATTTCTCAGGGTGGCTGCTTCCACCCCAGGAGAGGGGTGAGGCTAGAGCTTCTGCTGGGAAGGGCAGGGGGTGCGGGGGGCACAGGGGCAGGGGGTGCAGGGGCTCAGGGGGCAGGGGGTGCAGGGGCATGGGGGTGCAGGGGGCGCAGGGGGTGCAGGGGCGCAGAGGGCCTCCGGTGTCACGGCGGTGTTCCCGTCCCTGACCCGGGTGGCGGATTTCACGGGCTGCTTTCGCGGATGGCTGAACCGTGTTCTCGCGGGAGCCCCGCTCCGTCCACGCGCTCTGCTGGAGCAGCTCTCCGAGGGGGGACGCCACCTGAGCCCCCGACGCTCGGCGAGGCCTGCACTGGGTCTGCAGAGGGAGCCCCGGGCAGTGGCTGACAGGCGCTCTGTTCTTGCTCCCCGTCGCCCGGCAGAGCTGAAGGAGGCGCAGCGGAGGCGGCGGCAGCTGGAGGAGCGGTGCCGCCTGGAGGAGAGCATCGGGAACGCCGTCCTCACCTGGAACAACGAGGTTCTGCCCAACTGGGAAACCATGTAAGCCGCGGGGGGCGCACGCTGCCGGGAATCTCTCCCCGACACCCGTAGCTAGCGCTGCCACTCGCTGTCGCTCCGGTCACAGCCCTGGGTGACTTTACTGGCCAGTGTGCGTGGCCTGGGGTCTCCCTGGCTGCCTCGGTCCTGCCCTGTCGTTCCTTGCCTGGACCCCGTGACGGCCCCCGTCTCACCCCTGGGTTGTGGTGTGCTCGGTAGCCGGGTCTGTGTCCCTCCCTGTGCAGGGTGCCCATGACTTCCTGCTCCTCCGCATACAGTGTGACTTTCTCTGTGAGACGGCTCGCCCCTTTTCCTGTAGGCTCACCTTCCAGCTCGCCTTCCTTGACGAGTCCTTTCCATAGGGAGCTGCAGGGCCTTTGCACGTTCCACCCCCTTTGCCTTGAGTGCTCTTGCACTGTAGCTCCTCATCCAGCTAACTCTTTGTTAGCTCGGGCTTCCCTGGGGAGAACTTTCCTGCCCAGGGGTTTGTAGAAGACCCCTGGGCCCGCTGCATCCCTGTGCTCAAGTTCAAGTGTCTGTCCTCTGCATGAGCATGGGGACCGGAGCGTCTTTGTTGACAACCCCCGGTGGCTGGGACCCAGCAGAGTCCGGCGGCTGCGGTCATCTTCCAGCAGAGGGATAGCTGTAGGTCTTTTCTTCCTGCGTGTGCAGAGTGGAGAGGGGCAGCGTGCGGCCAGCCGTCCCAGGGCCGGGCACAGGGGCCGGTGCCTCGTTTTGGGTCTCGGCCCATCAGCCGGGGTGCTGGGGAGCTCGGGTGCGAGCCTCCCTTCAGCTCTTGTCCCTTCCCACTGACCCGTGTGGCAGGATGTTGGGGATTTGCTTCTGGCACTTGCCCGGGTGTGACTTGCTCTCATCACAGGGGTCGGACGGCCCTGCTGCGCTTCTCTAGTAGGCAAACAAGCCGTTCCCAGAGCTGCTTTTCTAGGCGGTGTCTTTAATAGGCTGGACGTGGCCGGGAGATCCTTTTTCTCAGATGGGACCCAGTAACAAGAGTCGAGGTGCTCAGAACCCTTGGGCCGCAGAGCCGCCCCTCTCCATCTGTCCTGCGCTTTCTGATGCTTGACGCGACCTGGACGCGTGCATTTATACAACAGCCGCCATTCAGTGCCCCAGCGGGGCGCTGCTGTGCCCTGTGTCCCTCCATCTTCAGTACAGCCCCCAGAGGGGAGGGTTTCATCACCTGGACGTTGGCGGGGACGTTAGGGGGTCGGAGAGGAGGGCTGGTCTCTGGGCTCCGCAGGTGGGGGTGGGTCGGGCCGCAGAGCCAGGTACGTTGAGAGGCACCCGGGGCGTCTTTGCACCTTGATGTTTGTCCAGCGTGTTGGCAGAGGGCACCCGTCGTGGCCAGCAGATCTCACCGACTTTGTGCAGTTCCGAACGTTCTGAGTTAGCGGGGTCTCCTGGGCCATTGGAGTCTGGCAGCCCGTGCCCCGAGTGGCCTGTGTGCGGTAGCGCACGTCTCTCGGGGTGCCCTGCCCTGCGGATCTGCGGCCGTGCCTCCCGGCACCCCCAGGCCGTGTCCAGCCGTCTGCGGCTCCTGCAGCAGGTGGGGCTCACTCTTGTCGCTGTGCCTCCGGCTCAGAAAGCCCTTCCCATCCTTTGGCTGCTTCAGCTGCTACTGGTCACTCAGGGTTCCGCCCCAGAACGGCGCCCTGGGCCCCGGAGCTGCGGCGCCCTCCCCGTACTCCTGTCACGGCCATGGCCCCATGGAAGATAGTTGCTGATCTCCTGGCCTCTGGAACACCGGCCGCGGGCTCCCTGGGGGCAAGGCTATACCGCATGACTGTGTGTCCCCTGCTCCCGTGGCCTGGGGCTAGGCACGCAGGCAGGCAGACTTCCTCGCTGAGAACTCACGAATGCGTGCTCCCACTGTTGTCCAGGTGGTGCTCCAGGAAAGTCCGGGATCTGTGGTGGCAGGGAGTCCCTCCCAGCGTGAGAGGCAAAGTCTGGAGCCTCGCCATTGGCAACGAGTTAAACATCACCCATGGTGAGTAGCTTGCACCGTCCTAGGCTCGGAGAGTCCCGTCACAGCCCCGGCCACCCTCCACCTCCAGGCCTCTGGCTTCTCCTGTCCCCTTTGCCCAGTTAGGAGCAAAGGCAGCCGTGGCCGTGAAGCCGTGTCTTGGGAGAGGCCTGGCGACTGTGTCCTCCGGGAGGGAGAGGCCGTTGGGAGACCGGGGCCCCTGCTAGCTGCTCCGGTCACCGGGTGCTCCAGAGCAGACAGCTGCCTTCTTCCGATACCTGTCCCCTCCCTGAGGCGTCAGAGCCCTGTGGAGAGTGAGTCTTGATGGGCCTGTGACAGGGTTTCTATGGAGGCATCCTGTTCGGGGGACCGCTGGGTTTTTGCAGCATTTGGTTCCAGGCCCCGAAAAGGGACAGCTGGGGCCCCTGAGGCACCGGTAGCTTGAGTCCGGAGGGGACGTTGAGATGCATCCTCCTCTCTCTTCGGGCCGTTTGTCCCTCTGGATGCCTGTGCCGTGCGCTGGCCCTTGTCCTCTTCCGGCTGCACCCAGCAGGCTCCCTTCCGCTCCGAGCCCGTGCCCTGCGAGGCTGTGCCCAGCGGGACACGGGCGCCAGGAGCTCGGAGGCTTACAATCACGTGCTTGATAAACGGTGGTCGCTGCTTCTCCCTTTTCTCCCTGGCTGCGGTCTCAGCTGCTGAGACAGACATTGGAGTTGAAAACAGATTGATTTGGGTCTTCTGTGTAGCTAGGGCTCGCGGTAGTTATTTGTTTGGTTGTTTATTAATTATCTTACAGGATTTTCATCTTATCTCTGTGATCATGGCCTTGGCCAGGCGGTGGAGGTTACTGGTTTCTGTTTATAGTGATGGCCTCAAGGCCCCCTTATTGGCTAACCCACACCAACCAAAACTCTACCTTCTTTATGCGAGAAGATCATGTGTAACATTTAACCTGTAAGAATTGTTTGTTAAAAGCTTCCCCAGAGGTAGAGATTAGGAGAAATTGCTGAGTAATTATCCTGGTCTTCATTCTTAAGAATCTTCCAAACTCTGTCAACGGCCGATTGTAGTGCAGCGTACTGTGTGTGTGTCTGGTTCTCACTGACCAGGTGAGATTTTATTTGACCGGGTTGATTTTATTTGAATTAGAAACTTCTGTGGACCATATCAGACTAAATTAGGGTAAACATCTAATTAACCAGTTACATACCCTGAAAGTTTGTCTTAATGCTGATACTGGCTCATTTTACTTAATCGCATCTTTCTTGTATGATGAGCTGCCTCGTGCCAGTGGCCTCCACCAGAGCTGGTGCTCAGGAAGCTGGGGTCCCGCCTGCCGTGCTCTCCACTCTGTCACCTGAGCCCCAGCACAGCGCTCTGCACACGGCAGGTGCAGTGAATGAATCAATGGATGCCACCTTCTTGGGCTCTACCTGATCTTAGTTTTCCTGAATATTCAAGTCAGAGTAAGAACACAGATCGTCGTGAATTCCAGGTGTCCAGGCCAGACATCACAGTAGCCTCTTCGGTTACACATCCCGGAAAGGGTAGGGACTGTGCTCCAGACACTCGCGTGCGGTGGAGACAGTCCCCTGTCTGACTCTGAAGCCTGCCTTCCACTTGGGAAGCCCTGGGGTTCTGCTCTTACAGGTGTGGGTGTGAGATTGGAAACTTCCCGAAAGTCTGTGTAAATACTGGTTAGTATTAGGGAAGTAATATGCTCGTAGGGAAGTCAGCCTTGTGCTTTGAAATTGGATTTGGGAAGGAGGTGTGTTTTCTGTCCCCCTCATCCCTGCAGACACAGGATGAAAGCCACGAAGATATTTTTGAAAACTCGGACCCTTTGACCCATTCTCCCGAGAGGCCGCTGCTGTCCGTGCTTTAACTGTCACACACTCACTTGGGAAGCGGTTCCCTGTGCTCAGGGCCACGCGGTGGTTTCCTTCCATCTTCCGCTACCATGATCAAAGCCAGGCCCACCTCCTGGAACTCGAGAGCAGGCCTCCTGTCTAATGATGATAGCGTCAAGTGACATTTCACAGTCATACCCTTTTCTGCCCCGGCCCACTAGCGGGCTGGGGTCAGATCTTTAACAAGGCTCGCGAAAGGTCACTAATCAAGATTTCGCCTGTTGGAGCACTGTACTGTTAACTGGAACTCAGCTTATATTTTGATAAAATCGCATGTGCTGTCCGGAAGGCAGAGATGCTCTGCCTTAGTTTCTACAGATAGCGGTGGAGAATATAAAGATATTCTCTGGGCAGCTGCAGGTAAAGTCTTAGTGACCCATTGGTGCCCGTCCGCAACCCGGGCGTGGGTGGCCGGGCCGCCCCGGCACTGGGCGATTTGGAGCCTGCCTTGTGGGGACTCCTCCCGTGCTTCCCCGCCTGCAGAATCCGTAGGTTTTGAAGCGTCTGCCCGTTCTTCCTGCCCCCTAACCCACTTCAGGCAGCAAGGTCAGAAAGGCTGGGCCGTGGGGGTAGCAGGCTCATCTCGTCCTTGTCAGAAACCAGACAGGTTTCTGCTCATCTCCGCCTCCGTTGGTCAGCTGTCCATTGACCGTACTGGTCTGTGTCCTTCCTGGTGCCGTTCGCTCTGGACACATAATGAGCGAAAGGCCTTCGTGGTCTCGCCCCCGAGGAGCTCAGTCTGCTGGAGGCCCCGGTCCCACGAACAAGTCAGAACGAAAGCATTGTACGGGTGGGCTGTGTAATGTAAGTCGACGCCAGGCACAGTGGTATCACGTGTACTCTTTCTTAGCGCCCGGTGGCGTCGTTGGCCACGTTGGGGGGAATTATTGACGCAGCCGGAATAAGGGTGCAAGGGTGTGGTTGACCCGGGGGACAACGGTGTCCTCTAGGGTTCTTGCGGGGAGATGCGCTGCCATGTGCACGACACTTACCCAGAGGCCTCTCTTCCAGAGCTCTTTGACATCTGCCTTGCCCGAGCCAAGGAGCGGTGGCGGTCCTTCAGCGCGGGAGGCTCCGAAGCCGAGAACGAAGGTGCGCTGGGCCGTCCAGTCCTTGCGCGCGTCCTCCCTTGCTTGGGACGTGACCAACGCGGTTTACGTAACAGATCTGGCGGTGGGTGCAATTTCCCAAAAAGCTTCACAGGAAAGGGAATTTGTTTTTAGAGCAAACACGTCGAAGAAGGAATGTTTATGAGAAAGCATCGACCGGTTCCTGGGGGGGTGTTTGTGTCCAGGCCTGCAAGAGGGCCGGTTCTAACCGGTTGGAGTCCTTTATTCACTGTCCCCATGACCCCCAGGGCTGGTCGAGTGTTGGCTCATGCAGCAGCGGGGTGCTACCCCAGGGAGACGGAGCACTGCGTCTTTGCTAGGCGATGCTTCTAGAATTTCCCGTGATGCACCGGAAGGATGACTTCTTTGGTTAACGTGTCTTTTTAGGATCTTTTTTTGTACTATGTAGTATTGGAATTCCAAAAACACAAAACAAGTCACTCCTAAATCTTTGTTAGAACAGAACACGGGAGCTCCCCTTGCGGTCACTGCCGCGCGGGGTAAGTTCATGCCAGCGACGTTTTCGATCACGCGAAGACGTATTGTTTCCCGGGCCCAGAATCCATTTGTGTATCAGCCCTTATTCCTCCCTTCCACTTGTCGATGGCGGGGGTGATTTCGGGTGATTTCAGACCCTGGAAGATACCTAACGGTGATCTAGCATCAGATGGTGCTGTGAGCGTTGCACACCCCGCGGGAAGCCCGAAGCCGAATGCGCGTGCTCACGCCGCATTGGGGCCCCTGCACTCGTGTGCAACGGCTTCCGCGTGTGATCCTTGTGGGATTCAGAGCCTTGTGACTCCCGCACTTGCTCGCCTCTGACAGGTGTCACGACTCTTGCTCTTTTGCCAGATGCCGGCTTTTCAGCAGTGGACCGAGAAGCCAGCTTGGAGCTCATTAAACTGGACATTTCTAGAACGTTTCCTAACCTCTGCATTTTCCAGCAAGTAGGTGGTGGTAATTTGTTGCTTTTACCTAAATGTCACAGATACCAAAGCGCACGTATTTGTAATCCAGTTTGAAAAGTACTAGGGGATTTTTGGGGGAAGGCAGGGAGGCCATTCTCATGTCAGCACTTTCACACTTGTGCAGATGGGGGGGGAATCCTTGCCAACAGACATGTAGCACGGCCGGGTTTCTGCTTTTAAAGGTCATTCCGGCCTCAGTTGAAAACGGATTTACCGAAGCCTCGGGAGGCCTGGGACGGGGCAGGCGCTGCTTCAGTTCCGGGGCCGCACACCGTCCACACTCGGGAGACGATCTCATGTGGTCGAGCCTGGGGGGCGGGGGGGGGGGGATGTGGAAGTCCCTGGCAGCCATGGGTTATAGTGGCGGTGGCTTCTGCGCAGATGGCCCGGCAGAGTGGTGACCCAGCCACGGGAGACGGGAGTATTCTCGCTCGGATGGCAGTAAAGAGAAAAGTGGGGCTTTCCCGTGGGCTTCTGAGTTCGCACGGGCGGGGCGCAGGGCCGCCGGCAGCGGATTTGGGGTCATCGGAACAGAGGTGTGTGAACACCCCTTCTTCTGACAGCAGACATTGCCCTGGGGGTCTAGTTTGACCCCTCCCGTGCCCAGTCTGTTACGGTTTTTGCCAGTTCTGCTTCTGCAATACCGTTGAGTCTGTCATTTCTGTGTTCCCACTGCCCTTACTCGGTGCAGGGTCCTGTCCTCCGAGGGTCACTGCACCAGCCTCCGCACGTGTCCCCGGCCTCCTCCACACACTCACCCTGGTGCCTGCGAAGCTGCCTTGGATCCCCGATCCCATTCTGTCAGGCCCGTTTCTAGTACCACACACTAGGGGGCCAGTCAGGCGTGGTGGAATAAACTAGAACAGATGGTTCCGGCCACCTGGAATGAGGCTGGCATGCAGGTGGGACACTGAGACACCTGGGCTTTGCGGAAACAGAGGAGCTGCAGTCACTGCTGGGGGGTAGGGCCTGGTAGAGGTGTTGGGGACGGGCTCGCTGAGGAAGGGGCTCTCAGGCTGTGCTTGGGGTAGGGACCAGAGAATGGGAAAGACATTCGGGCCGAAGGAGGACTAGAATCGGATGGTACAGGGGGTCTCCACTCCCCCTGGGAGAGACCCTCGCTGAAAAGTCGAACAGAGAGAGCATGGAGTTCAGTGCCGTGGCCCCTGCTTACCGCCTCCTGGCCACTGCGGCCACTCCACAAGCCTGCTACAGGACAGTGACCTCCCGGAGTGTCCTAGGGACTCGCTCCTCAGCAGATTCGCTGGGCGGTTATCTCGGTGGAGGGAGATGTATCTGGAAGGACAGGATGAGCTTTAGGGCTCTCTCCCGGCTGGGGTTGGGGGCAGGTGGCAGAGAAGTTAGCTTTTCCCTTTCCCTCCGGGTTCCTCTGGGTGTGTCCCCCAGTCTGGGGTCCTTTTAGCTCTGAATTTTATAATGGGGAATATTAAAAAAGCAAAGGGCAGTGGCAGGGGGGGAGTGTGGGGAGACGTCCAAAGCACGGGCTTCTTCTAAACTCCGGAGCACCGTCCTTGTCAGAGAAAGGACGTAGCCTACGGAAGGGTGGAAAGTCCTTTAAGTTAAAAACGTTGACCTTTAAGAAAAGTTCGTTGTAGCCCTCCGGCTTCCCCAGGTGCTGACCGTCCACACCAGTGTCCAGCACGGCACTGGGCGCCCAGAGCTCCCTGCCCGCCTGCTTATCTCCCCCTTGAGGTGCTGGGCGCCCTCTCTTACCCTCCTGTTATGGGCTTTCCTCCCGTTCCCGTGTCTCTTCTTTCATGTGGGTTTCTGTGGGCCAGGATGTGATGGTTCAGGCCACAGGGTTCTTCAAAGCCACACGCGGTCACCTGCGGAGTGACTTCCTCGTCACACACCACGTACGCCTTTTCTTTCTCGAGTTCACTGAGGCCGTGTGGCGGAAACGGAGACGGAGTGTGGGGTGTGGCCCGGGCCGGTCCTCTCACCTCTTGACGCACCCTAACATCAGCGGACGCAGCTCTGTGCTTGCTTCTGCTCCCACGTAGAAAACGGGAAGTTCCAGCACAAGCGTGGGAGGGAAGGCCGAACCGGGAGGATGTCTGGAATACAGCGGTTGCTCTCAGGCCTGGACACTTAGAGGGTAGCTCTTAGCGCCGCTGCCATGCTGACAAACACAAAAGAAACGAAGACCGGTTCCTCCGGGGAAGGGCGGCCGAGAGGCTGGTGGGGACGGCGGGTGGCACTCAGCTCACCTGCTCCGAAGGACCCTGGGCAGGAAGCCGGCGGCGGGGGCCGCGGTTACACCGCCGGGGCCTGGGATGTTTCTCTAGGGAGGTGCTCACGCCTGAGCCGCCCGCTTTTTCCGAAGCAGCTTTGCGGGTTGAGCTGCGGACTCCTGTTAACCGTGGGTTGGCAGTTAACTTGTTGAATTATGCGAGCTGCTGGCCCCGTGCTTGGCTGCTGCTTGGTCGTCTGTAACCAGCCCGTGCGGCCGGTGGCGGCCCGTGCCGTCGTGAGTGCTAACCGGACTCACGCGCGTGTGTGTTGCTCCCTGCAGGGCGGTCCGTACCACGATACGTTGCACAGTATTCTGGGCGCTTATACTTGTTACCGACCGGATGTGGGCTATGTAAGTGACCTTTCCAGTACCTTCTCCTATTCTCATCCACAAAGAAAGGCAGAACACCACCCCGCACCTCTTAGCTACTCACATCAAGTGCCTTCATACTTTTGGGGGGTTGTTGTCGAGGGGGCTGGAAAGCCTCTTGGTGAATGAGTTGCCTCTGCTTCCCTGTAAAGGGACCGAGCCGACATGGCCTCCCTGTGGCATTCATCACATTTTCATCGGGTTTGATTTTCATTTTTTGTATGTGATTTTTTTTCATTAAATCAAAAAGCCTCTAAGCATTAACCATTTAAAAGCCGTTGCTGTTTCTGCAGCTTCGCGAGTGCGCATGCGCATGGCTTTAGCTGTGACCCACTGAGTCAGGCATCTGCTCTCACGGCACCGGGACGCTACGTTCCGGAGGGCGGTATTGCAGGTGCAGGGCAGCAGGGTCCATCTGTGGTTCTGCAGGGGGACCGAGGCAGGGACTGAAGGCGGCTGCTGTGGCAGAGCCGTCTGAGGAGGGACAGGTCAGGGCCCAGGAGGTCTTGGCCCTGGGTCGAGATGGGGGGTGGGGGCGGGTGGCCAGCTGCGTGGGTCCTTCTAGCGTTGATGGTTCCTCTTTCGAATGAAAGAGCAGCCCCAGCGGCGGTGGCTGCGGTGATTTTAATCCCCTTCTCTCCTTCCCTCAGGTCCAGGGCATGTCCTTTATAGCGGCGGTGTTGATCTTGAACCTAGATACTGCAGATGCCTTCATTGCTTTTTCTAATCTTCTGAACAAACCCTGTCAAATGGCGTTTTTCCGAGTGGACCATGGCCTTGTGAGTATCTGCCGTGTACGTGCGCCGCGTGCTCCCACCTCCATCCTTGTTCACCATTCCGTCAGACGGGAACGGAATGTGTTTTCCAGACACACGATCAATAGCATTTGTATGTATTTCTCATTTGTACATATTTCTCAACACATTCTTTGAGAAGTATTTCTGGAAGTACGTTCTTTCAACACGGGAGGAGGGCGCCTCCTGCGGGGATGTCACACTGTGGGCACGGCCCAGGCCCAGGGCGGGCTCCGCGTTTGGGTCTGTCAGATGGAACGCCGCGTCATTCGCCTGTTGCCGCTCACTGTCACACTGGGGCCCAGCTTCTCACGCACGGGGGAGGAGACTGGTTAAGACCCGCTCCTTGATTCAGAGGCCAAGCTGTGTAGACACTGCTAGAGGCGCAGGGGAGGGGAGGGGACTGACGGGAGTCACCCTCACGTGCTCCCAGGGGTACAGGGGTAGCACATCTGCCTGGTGCAGATGGAGAACCAGGGCTGGGAAACGACCCGGCCCGTCAGTCCTCACAGCTGGTGAGCGTGAGAGCCACGAGCTCAGCCCATTGTGCTTCCGAGGCCTGTGGGCTCTGCAGCCGGAAGAGGGGTCGCCGGTCCAACAAGCCCGTTGGCCTTTTAATTGGCACTGTCTGGATTGGCTGATAATTCGCTGGCGATTGGCACCTGTACTTCAAGACCAAAATGATCTGATAGTTTAGATCAGCTGGGGAATATTTCTTCCTTAATGTCCTAAGGACTCGGGGTATTTCTTGCTCAGGCAGTACGTGCCCGTAAAAAAAAACAAAAAAAAAACCCAAAACCGTTGCATAAATGACAGCTCTCAGGGCAGTGCGCACTGGCGAGTCCTTGCGGAGGGCAGTTTGGTCCTACGTGTCGGTGGTGGGAAGTGGTAGGGGTGTAATTCTGCCTGTGAGAACCGTGCCAAGAAAGTCACGTTCTAAGAAAGTCACGGGCCTGGACAAAGCATTAGGCACAGAGATGGGTTTACGTAATTATTTATAACTGTAATAATTTAAAACTATCCTGAAAATGAAACAGTTTAAAAGGGAATTTGGGGGGGCACCTGAATGGCTCAGTTGGTTAAGCGTCCGACTTCAGCTGAGGTCATGATCTCACAGTTTGTGAGTTCAAGCCCCACGTCGGGCTCTGTGCTGACAGCTCGGAGCCTGGAGCTGCTTCAGATTCTCTCTCTCTCTCTCTCTCTCTCTCTCTGCTCCTCCCTCACTTGTAATCTGTCTCTGTCTCTCAAAAATAAATAAATGTAAAAAACGGGGGGGCGAAGTCTAGGGGGAGAGAGAACATTACTTAAAATCTGGCAGTAGAAACGACGGGTGTTGGCGAGGATGGAGAAAAGGGAGACCCTCTTGCACCATTGGTGGGAACGCAAACTGGTGCAGCCACCGTGGAAACAGGGTAGAGGTTCCTCAGAAAATGGAAACGAGAATTATCATACAACCCAGCAGTTGCACTATTAGGTATATGAACATAGAATACGAAAGCACTAATTTGAAGGGATACACGCACCCCTGAGTTTATAGCAGTATTTGTTGTTGACAGTAGCCAAACTCTGGAAGCAGCCCAAGTGTCCATCAGCAGATGAATGGATAAAGATGTGGTGTGTGTGTATGTGTGTGTACATACGTGTCTATATATGTGTACACACACACACAGTGAACTATTACTCGGCCATAAAAAATGAACCCTTGCTATTTGCAAAGACACGGTTGGAACTTGAGAGTATGATACTTTAGTGAAATAAGTCAGAGAAAGATAAATATATGATTTCACCCGTGTGTGGAATTTAAGAAACAAGACAGGTGACCAAAGGGAAAAAGAGAAACCCAGAAACAGACTGGTAACTGTAGAGAACGAGGGGGTGGTCGCTGGTGGGCCGGGGCGCGATGGACGGCTGGGCGAGGTCACGGGCACGAAGCGTACACTTAGCGCTGAGCAACGTCCAGAGTCGTGGACTCACTCGCTCGTTGGTACGTCCGAAACTCACACGTCACAGCGTGTTCGTGAACTGGACTTAAGAGAAGACAAAATAATGCAATCTGGCAGCAAATCCTGTGCAGCGCTGATGTTTGCAAAACAAAAATCGTACCGTAGGAAGGAACTTAAGGGAGAAAGCTAATTTTCTTCAGGGTATCTGAGGAGCATGTGCCGTAATAGCTACCATGTTTAACAATAAAGGGAAATGGCCCACAATATCCCTCGTGCTCACAAAGGGTCTTCTTCTGTTTCCTGCTTATGTTTTCTACAGGGAGCGTTTACGGATGTTCACAGTCAGGAAAAAGCTTTTTATATGTAATAAAATGACTTATATTTAAGTATCTTCTAACTTTGAAGACCCCAGCTTTCTCTTTAGAAACATATGATGAAATATTTACTTAAAAATTTTAGTTTGGGGGGCACCGGGGTGGTTCAGTCGGGCATCTGACTCTGGATCTCCGCTCAGGTCATGACCTCAAGATTTGCGGGCTCGAGCCCCATGTCGGGCTCTGTGCTGGTGTGGAGCCTGCTTGGGATTCTCTCTCTCTCTCTCTCTCTCTCTCTCTCTCTCTCTCCCCCCCCCCAACGCACACCTGCACTCTCTCTCAATAAATAAACTTAACAAGAATGTTAGCTTCTATTTTTAAGGAAAGCTTATAGAATCATAGTGTTGCACGGAGTCTCCCAAAAGTAGCACTGAGGACAATGGGGGCCGATAGCTGTGGGGGGCGTCCTGTGCCTCATGGGAGACTGGCAGCATCCCGGGCCTCTTCCCCCTAGATGCCAGTAGCAGCCCCCCCCTACTGTGACGATCAAAACTGTCCTCAGACATCGGCAGATGTCCCCCTGGGAGGCAGAGTCCTCCCCGCGCACCCTTCCCTTGAGTCTGCGAGTGCCATTTGTCCTCACGCATCCAGCTGGTAATGGGACAGAACTGGGCCCCCAGGGTACTAGTGTGTATGGTTCCTGATCCAGCTCGAGCTGTCCCTTCTGTCCCTGCACTGCTCCCCTGCTCAGCGCACTTGGTTTTCGTACAAACCCTCTCGGAGTTGGAAAGCACGTGCCAGCGCCGTACAGGCCAGGGCCACCTCCTCCTGCCCGAAAAGGGCTGCGTGTCTAAGCCGGCGTGGCATTGCCTGTGCCGCGTGTTAGTCTTCTATTCCCTGTGGAGGCGCTGGGGTTGTGAGTGGGGCACACAACGCGTCCTCCGGTTCCTTTAGACGGTTCATCAGTCCTGCTCCTTAGGGGACGGCGAGCCCACAAGCATTCCGCCTTCGCAGCGGGACGGGCCCGGCGCAGGTCCCAGCCTTGCCGCGCACCGATGGCGAGCTAGTGACGGTCGGGACTTCCCTTCTCTCATCTGTACTTCGAGGAGACGCTGTGACGTAGCTAGGGATGCCGCCGTGAAGATGAGAGAGGGCGCTGATTTAGAAATCGCCTGAGCCCGGTGATGAGTTCCCCGTCCAGATGGGTTAGCGAGTGCGTAAGAAGACTGTTGTCCTGTCCTCAAAGTGTTGACTTTCCTCTGCAGTTTGCAAACCTGTGCTGATAATTGGTTAACCGGTATATTTCACATTCTCTCTCCAGATGTTGACCTATTTTGCTGCATTTGAGGTGTTCTTTGAAGAAAATTTGCCGAAATTATTTGCTCATTTCAAGAAAAACAACTTAACTCCAGACATCTACCTAATCGATTGGTAAGACTGAATTTTCTGTGTGTTTTCTCATCTTACTTCTGTCTATGACTCTGACTGTCCTTCTTTATTCCCTCAAGGGGAGACACGGTGTCCTGGACCTATTTGTTTTCCAAGTGCCATCTGTCCGTTCATCACGCGAGAGGTCACTGAGCACTAGGTCTGTGCCGGGCTCTCTGCTGGGACCCAGTGATGAGTGGGGAGCAAGACACGGTGCTCTCCTGTCGGGACCTTGGTCCAGAGGGAAGACACGTGTCCGTGGACGGCCGTACAGCGTGTGGTCGTGCTGCCTCTTAGGAAGGGAAGATGCCCAGAGCCCTGGACCCAGGCGTAGGGGTCATGGTGCACAGAGGCGTCCCCCGAGTTTGAGCCGAGGCACGACGGGAGCACGTGGTGGTCCAGAAGTAGCGAGGCTGTAGCCGTCCCTTTGGTGATGCTGGAGCCTGGAGCAGACCGGGACGGGGGCAGGCGAGGGTGAGGTGGGGCGGCCAGGTCGTGTGGGTCTCAGGTGCACGATTGTGGGGCCAGCGGGAACGGTTGCGGGCTTTCGCTGGGGGTGAGGGTGGAGGTGGGCCGTATCCAGAAGTGAGGTGCAGGTTACTGGGGAGGCTGGGGGCAGGGACAAATAGGGATGAAAAGACCAGGGCTGGAACTGAGGCTTTGGGAACAGAGAGACTGGGAGAGGAAAGCCGGGGGCCCCGCAGGGGCAGGTGTCAGCGTGAGAGAAGGCCGGGAACTGTCCGTCCGGTGAGGGGCTGTATGGACCGCCGGCTGGGATCAGAACGGGCCAGATTTGGCAGTGAGGTTCCCGGATGTGGCTTGGACGCAGTGATTTTGAGGCCCTGGCTGCACATCTAAGGAGACGCACCAATAGGAGGCGCCAGAGCGCTCCGGGCGAGCAGTTGGCCGGCGGATCTTCGTACTGGTGCATGTGGTCGCCTGAGGGAGGGGTGGGGTGTCACCCCAGAGAGTGTGGTGTTGGGGGCAGACTTGGGGAACAGAGCGGGTTTGGGGGGAGCGTGGTTCTGGAACATTCAGCCCCGGTCCAGCCTCTCCTGTTACTTGCCTCGTGGCCGTGGTGATGGGCATTAACCCTCTCCGAGCCCGTTTTCTCCCGTCACCTGCGGAGATTAACCTTCCAGGGCCTTGTAAGGCGACGCCACCGCCTGGCTCACAGAGGGGCCCTGTAGACAAAACCCGTGTCACTCGGCCAAAAGGCCCACTTGGGCCTCGACACCACCTTGCATAGTGAATCTAAAACTGCTGGGCACGGATTTGGAGCTGGTTTGATTTTTGATCATCTGAAGCGAGGCCCAGTCCCTGAAATAAAGCAGACTTGCCTGCACCCTGGGGAATGAAGCTTTGGGATTCTTGGCATGTGTTGCTTCTACCCTAAATCCTGAGACTATTAGGACTCGCTGGGAACCAGGGTTTGGGGGTCGGAGCTCCGAGCTGGTGCCGTTTCGGAGCAGTGACCATCAGGCTGGAGAGTGACCCCTGGGGGGCGCACCGGGCTGGCCTGTCCGGCAGTGTCTCACAGGGCACCTGTATTTAACAAATCACCTCTTGGATCAGCTCCCCACTGCGCCCCCGCCGTGCTCCCATGGTGCTGTGACACTCCCAGGGGTGGGGTGTTAGGAGACGATCAGCCCGGACCAGAGTCTTCAGCCTCTGCCTTACCTGTTTTGGGGCCCCGACTCGGATTCTTAGGATTTCAGGCTGAAAGTGAACCTTGGCAAAAACGCTGTTTCGGAATAGCATCTTTCAGACTTTTTCTCCCTGACTTGCAAACAGAAATTGATTCTAGGTTGTGCCGTGTGTAGCCATGTGCACAGAAATTCACTCCGTATACACGACCGAAACCAGTTTCCGGCAATACCCAGCCCTTGTTTTGTGTAAAGCCTTCTGAAATGTTTAGAAATTTCCTCTTCTCTTCCAAATTGTTTACTTAAAAAGCACACTCATCTTTTAATGTTTATTTTGAGAGAGAGACAGAGGGCAAATGGGGGAGGGGCAGAGAGAGAGGGAGGGGCAGAGAGAGAGGGAGACACAGAATTGGAAGCAGCTCCAGGCTCTGAGCTGTCAGCACAGAGCCCGATGCGGGGCTCGAACCCACGAACCCTGAGATCATGATCTGAGGCAAAGCCGAACGCTTAACCTACAGCCGCCCAGGTGCCCCCACGGTGCACTAACCTTGACTGGGTCAGCGGGAGCTTGTGAATGGCACTGTCCTGGGGACCTGTTCGTTTCTCCTCTCATCTGGAGGTGGTTACCATCCAGGTGAGGACAAAGGCAAGGGCACCGCGTGTATCTGCTGCGGTGCTTCTCACACAGGATTTCCCTTAACCGTCGGAACTGTAACCCCCCCTCCCCCCGTTTTATAGATGAGAAAAGTGAGGCGCGGAGGGGCAGCGTGGCTTGTCCGAGGCCATGGCTGGCGTTCAAATTCCAGGTCCCGCTCCAGACCTCGCGCGCTGTCCCATGGAGTCCTTCTGCGGGGCTTTTGTGGGAAGTTCCGCGTGACCCGAGAGTTGGGCCCCCGAGCTCAGGCTCCGGACACAGCGTCCGCACGCCCGTGATGCTCCTGGGAGCATAACCCTGGACCAGAGCGTCCGTGATGGAACCCGAAGCCGAGGACGGGGTGTCTGGGTGGAAAGGTCACTCCAAGGGCTCCACGCCTGGGACCGTCGCGATGGGTCGTCGTGGCACCTGCTGCCTGGCGAAGGCCGCCCCCGGGGCCCGGTGACTCCCCAGCTGCACTGCTCTCCGGAGTGAGGACCAGCCAGAGCGCCGTGTCTGGACACTCGCCGCCTGCTTGGGCCTCACTGTGTGCGCAGCAGGCGTAAGCACGGCTTCGCACAGAGGCGGCCCCGAGGCCCCTACCCCGGGTCACACCCATAGCGGGTGGTCCGCTCTCCAGAGCTTTTGCCTTTTCGGTGTGTCCCGTCACCTTCCCAAAGCCACGTGCACCCCATAGCCGTGAGGCCGCACCAGGCGTGTATTCTGTGGACCAGGGTAACCCGAGGCTTCCGGTTGCTAACTGCCGACCCCATGTCAGGGCTGAGGGCCCGTCGGGGCTGGGCAGACCCCAGAGTCTTTCCTGCCACACTGTCCACCTACCAGAGGCCAGCTGGGAACTGTTCCCAGGACGGCGTCTGCATCCTGATGACCACATCGTAGCTCTGTAGACTGTCACCGAGCACAGTTGTGGAGACTCATTCCTCTGGAAAGTTCTCCTCTTCCCCTCAATCCCTGCAGTCCATGCTTCCCTCCATCCCAGCCCTGACCCGCTCTGAGGGCATCTTCTGTTTCCTGCTGGTCCTGCCACGGACCGAGCTCAGTCACTTCCTGGGGCCGGGGCCCGTGCAGGAGGACGGACGCGCGGCCGTTGACCTCCTTGCACTGTTTCTCGTCGCTGTCAACTGGCAGAATTCTCCAGAGACGTGAGTGGGTGTCGCAGTAATCTCGGATTAGTGTCCGGGGGTCCTTGGAGAGCCTGCCGTGACGCCAAATCTCTACCGTGAAGGACAGGCTCAGGGCGAATTTAGAGGTGGCCGATTTTGGTTTCTGTTGCAGCTTGTACTCGTTCATTTGTGGATTTTGACTTTGGGGTGACAGGTCCACATATGAGCCCTTCAAGAGCAAGGCTTGCCTCACTGAGCTCACCTGGGCTAGCATCTGGCGTGACCTGGGGCCTTCATCAGTGTGTGTGCGTGCGCGCATGCCTGTGCGTGTATGTGGAGCGTCTGAGCCTGCGGGGAAAAGCCCGTTCGCAGGAAGGGCCTGCACAGCCCATGCGTGTGTCACCGGCACACCCCCGCCTGCCTGCACCCCGAGCCTGCAATGCTGGCCAGGGTGCTGCCAGGGGCTTGGATGTGAGGCCCCGGTTACACAGAGGTCTGGGGGCACAGAGGTGGATCAGGCTGGGCCTTGGACTGGTTAGCTGAGTTGGAACAGAGTCTTAAATAACTGCCCCCCAATCTTTAATGAACGCAGGTTATGGTTGGCATCTCACGTTGTATTTAGTCCTCACAAAATCCAATCAGGCTAAGCGGTTGTTCATCTTATTTCACAATATCTGTTCTAACTGCTCGGCTGGGTTCGTTAGGAGCACGGGGAGCACGTGGTGAGGGAGGGGGCGGGGGCACTTCCTAGGCCAGCGCTCGGGGCAGAGGCTCGTACCCCTGGGAGAAGCTGGGCGCAGCTGGGAACTGGGGACCTGGGGGCCAAGGCTCTGTGTGTGGCTTCCCGGCAGCGGAGACTGCCGGTGGCCCTGCCACCTTGGACCAAAACCCGCGTCTCCTCAGCCTCCCTGTACATGCAGTGTCCTCGTCTGGGACGTAGGGGTGACGATTGTACGTCCTTGTGGGGCTGCAGCCAGGGCAGATCCGGTAAGCCGGGCCGATCCTAGGAAGCAGCGCTCAGAACGGAAGTTGCCCTCCCCGTCAGCTCTTACCTGCCTGGCGCCTGTGGGGGGTGGACCAGGGCAGGGTTGGTTTCTGAGAATGAGCCTCCACCTCCATGAAGGCTTTGGAAGCAGTCGAGCCCCTTCTCCCCCTTCCTGAGCCCCCAGCTTTCCTGCAGGCTCAGGCGAGCAGGTAGAACAGACATTGCGGGGAGGGATGTCTTCTGGAAGCCGGGAGGCCTGGGCAGGAGGAACCCAGCCTGTTCTTCCACGCAGGTGCCCAGAAGCCGTGCTTGGGGCTTTTATAAGCCTGCAGCCATTTGTTTAGTTCAGCAATGCAGAAATACGTTCGTTTGCATTCGTTGAATTTGTACCTGAAGTTAACATTTTTTTTAAGTTTATATATTTTGAGAGAGAGAAAGAGAGCCCAAGCAGGGGAGGGGCACAGAGAGAGAATCCCAAGCAGGCTCTGTGCTGTCGGGGCAGAGCCTGACTTGGGGCCTGATCTCACAAACTGGTAGATCCTGACCTGAGTCAAAATCCAGAGTCGGACACTTAACCTACTGAGCCACCCAGGCGCCGCTGAAGGTACCGTTTTTTATATAAAGCCACAGTCCTACTCAGTGGTCCAGGGGAGAAGCCTCGAAGGCTCTCTTGCTACATGGGGAGAACCACACACCCGTCCTGGGCAGGCCTCGGGGCCCTGCCCTTCACACAGCCCGGGGTCGGAGCAGGATCGGGGCAGGAGGAAGCAGAGCACGGAGGGCTCGAGGAAGGCTGGGAGCGGGAAAGGTGGGAGGGCCCTGGGCAAACAGCAGCCCTCTTGTTCCTGCTGCTCCGGCGGAGCGGTCCCGGTCCCCGTCCTGGGGCTGCGACAGGGCCAGGACAGGGCCTGGCGGAGCAGGAGCTGAGTGCGCTCAGAGGGGGCAGTGAGGAGGCCTGGGGCAGACTCGGGGGCCGTCCCAGGGCCAAGTGTGATGGAGGAGCCGCTTCCTGCCTGGACCGTGCTGCCTCCGAGACTCTGTGGGCCGAGTTTGGTGACTATTGGGAAAGATATGGGGCTCGGTGCCAGCACCAAGCGAGAAACCAGGCCCAGCCCAAGGCCCAGGAAATGGCCTTCCAAGAGTGGGAGGGGATTTACAAAATGTTTTCTTTAAAAGGCGCATTTTGTTCAAGATGGTAACATTCAAGGCCCCAGCGATTCTGTGGCTGCACAGAAAACGGTGACTGATACGGAGTGTGGCTCAGCTCGCTCTTCTACACGGAGTGCGTGTCGGGCATCAGCTCAGTGTCTGCCATTCTCCCCCGTCTGATGCTGGGACACTGCCTCTGTTTGGTGCCATCGCCGCCCAGACCGTTGCCAGCACAGAGCCCTCCTGAACTCCAGGTGGTAAATAGATGATGAATTCATTTGGCCACTTGGACGTCTGACACTCAGACAACGTGAACTCACACTCAACCCTTGACATTGTTGATGCAGCCAGAGACCCCACATCTCCTTAAATGACAGCTCCATCCTTCAAACTGTTCGGCTGAGACCCAGTGTCCTCGACTCTCCTCTGCCACATTTCCCCTGAGATCAGTCCACCGTAGAGACCTGAGTTCCTCCACCGTGGCCTCCCTCCTCCGACCTTGCCTGGGTCATTTTGGTGGCTGCCCAGGGAAGCCCGCATCTGCGGTGGGTGCGTCTCGCGCATCGGACAGGGCCCTCGTCTGGTCACACCCTCCGCCACTTTTGCCTTTGCACATAGAGGAAAACGCAAAGACCTTGGAACCGCCTGTAAGGCTGCCCGCGCTGGGCCCGCGTCTGCACGGGTTTCTCCGTGGATTCTCTCCTTCGCTCTTTTTGCCTCCAGCCCAGTGGCATCCTTGTTGTTCCTCGCTGTGCCAGGTTCACTCCTGCCCTGGAGCTGGGGACGCCTTGCTCCTTTGGCTGGATACTGTCCAGACCCCGTCTCTTGGCTTTTGGACACGCCACTTCCTCGCCCATCCTGTTTAGAAGTGCGTGTGTGCATGCATTCACACGTGTGGGCCCATCCAGGCCGGCGGTCCCTGTCTCCTACCCCGGCTCATGGGTGGGCGCCATCTCACATGCTGTGCTCTTTGTCCCCTTTGCTCCAGAGGCCAGGGAACTTTGTCCCTTGTTGGACGCCACCTACCCTCGTCACCAAAAAACAGTGATTAGCATATAGTAGTGGCCTTCAGAAGGCTACTCGACGGAAGGACCACCTGCTCAGCATCGAGGAGCTCAGGTGCGGGCACTTCCCGCACGGAGCCGCAGAACAGCCTGGGAGGGACATGAGGACCCAGCAGGGCGCATTGCGGGTACTCACGGTGGCACTCTTGGTCATTCAGATGTTGGCTTAATTTTACACAGTTCAGGACAGCGACCGTGGCTTGCGGACATGCGCACGTGAATCTGAACCCAGGAATGTCACGTCAGACACATTTCTTTCATTGTTATCTGCTTTGCCCATAGCTTTGCCTGTTTTCTGATAATTTTTTACCTAAGACTCTGCTTTTAAGATGTTCAGGGGTTTGCTTCCCAGGAATGAACTTGCAGGTGAGAGAGAGTATCACGGACGAGGTCAGTTCTGCATTTTTTCATAGCGTTAATAATGTACATTTTGTAGGTAGAATTGAGAATGTTCTCTAGATTCAGACCAGACACCAAAAAATCTCTTGGATCTCATGACTAAATAAACTTGAAAAAACAAGCGGGGCGCCTGGCTGGCTCTGTCGATGGAATGTGTGGATCTTGATCTCTGCAGGTTAATCTCCGTAAAGATAACTAACAATAAATAAATAAACGTGAAAAAGTCTCTTGGATCTTCTTTTAACTGTGTTTTATTGACCGAATGATGAGATAGTTTTCGTGTTTGAGATCATAAGCAATTCGGGCTTAAGGCTTGTTGTGACTTTAAAAAATAAAGTGTCCTGGGGCGCCCAGCTGGCTCAGTCGGTGACTGACCTCGGGGTTGTGGGCTTCAGGCCCACATTGGGTGTGGAGATTACTTAAGAATAAAATCTCTGAATAAACAGATAAACACCCAAGTTTCAACAACAGCATGTCGCCCTGTACCGTATACAGCAAGCAGTCTGGTCGTTCGGGCTTGGGCTTCGGGGCCAGGGTCACAGCCTCGCTCCCCGGTTACTGGGGGCAAGACTGGGGGCTCCATTGCCTCGGGTCAGGCCAGCTAAAAGCACCGTCTTCCGGGGGGTTCTGGCTGTTGAGTGAGGGGTGCTTGTGAAGTGCTTGGTGTAGTGCACAGCACATAGTAGGTCCTCAGTTTAGACTCCGCTCTCGTGGTTTGTATGATGTGGGGCCTTTCTGTGACACCTGCGCCCCTAGTCCTGCATATGAGTTGAAGGAAATCTAAATGGTCCTGCCTTCCTTAAAACTCTCCTACAGTTTGGTAGCCTTGAACATTTGGGGCTCTCAGCATGCTGCTTTGAATGCACGCCCTTGACCGCATGAAATGTTCCTCCGGGCCCTGGAGGAAAGGCTGTTTCTGGAGCCGAGCACGCTGCCACGGGAGAGCTGGGAGTTCACTGCAGACTTGCACGCACATCGGCCACCACGGCACAGACTTCCTGGTGGCATCTGTCCTGGGAAACAGTCCTGCAGTTGAAGCTCTCAGACGAGGCCACACTTCGTGACACCCGCTCGTCCCAGAGTAGAAATGCTTAAACGTGATACGGCAGTTGATCACCCGAGATGGTTTGTCTGGTAGCCTGGATGGTAACGATCACAGCATTTTAAGATAGTCCATGTTTGTGCTTCACTTTCTCACCTGATGGTCTGCGTTGTTACGTAGAAGATCAGTTTCTTCTAACCTACATTCAGACACATTTGGAAGATTCTGCTTTGTTGCTTTGCAGACTCCTAGGGGGAGAAAAGCATACGGCGCTCTTCACCAGTAACGGGTACATGCGTTCACTGGTTGTCAGGTCCTGCTGGCTGTTTTTACTCCCCTCTCTAAGCTCTATCCACCTTATTAACCTTGTGTCCAGCGCCCCCCACAGACTAAGCACATAGTAGATTCTCGACCAGTACTCGTTGAATGTAGATGTGATCTGAGTCAGCGATACAGAAATTGTTCGGAGACTCTGCATGAAAGCCGATAACGCTTTTTTTTTTTTTATAAAATGGGCCTTCAGAATTTTGGTCTCGTTTCCCCCCCTACCCCCGGCCCCCCGCCTTGCGTCTAAGTATGAGCATCGCTGACTCAGGGAGCGTTCTTCGTGAATCAGACCTGAATTCAGCGCTCCCTCTTCATCCCAAACCTGAGAAACTCCAAACTTGTCTTCCAGGATCTTTACCTTGTACAGTAAGTCTCTGCCCCTCGACCTGGCCTGTCGCATATGGGACGTGTTCTGTCGTGACGGCGAGGAGTTTCTGTTCCGCACGGCCCTGGGCATCCTGAAGCTGTTTGAGGACATCCTGACCAAGATGGACTTCATTCACATAGCCCAGTTCCTCACGAGGCTCCCGGAGGACCTGCCTGCCGAGGAGGTTTTCGCCTCCATAGCTACAATTCAGATGCAGAGTCGAAACAAGAAGTGGGCTCAGGTAAATGGATCGCTTGTTCTGTCTTCCGCCCCCCCTCCCGCCCCCCTCCGCAGAGCAGTTGGGCTCAGCTGCATGATTGAGGAAGTCCATTGCTGCCTTTTGAGAAGACACCCTCCCTAAAGAAAGCCGTTCTCGTAAACCTGCTGGGCCCCGGGCAGGGTGGGTGGGATTATCCCCCATCACTGATAGAGGGGCTCCACAAAGGCGAAATGCTCGCCCTCGACAGTCGGTGGAGGACAGGAGGGCTGAAGGATGGCTCCCCCAGGCCATGTCCTCTGGTGGCTGAGCTGCCCGTGCGGGAATAGTCCAGCCTGGGCCCACTTCTATGTCCCTCTCGCCTCCTCTGGACATCCCGTCTGGGGTTGTCCCCTGTGGGATTGGCCAGTGTTGTCTGGTTCCAAGTCTTTATTGGACAAACAAAGGAAAAAGCAAGCCCTGCCTCTTGACCCTTCTAGGCTCAAAGCTTGTCTGAGTGTCAAGTCGCACTTGGATGCTTCTGCTCCCCTGGGTAGGCCAGACAGCACATCCCTTATTTATTTACCCTTTGTGTTAGCGGGAGATTTTAAACCCATATTAAGAGAGAATAAAATAGATCCCAGACCCTGTATCCTTGTCAAGTAGCCCGTCAGTTTTCAGATTTCTAGCAGTCTGTCAGCGGCTTCGCATTTAGCTTGAATCAAGAGCCAAATAAAGTCCGCGTTGCCGGGAGCCGGAAGATCTTTTTAGTCTTTTGTGTTTAGTACGTAGGTTACCTCACCTTTCCTTTTATCCTCCTCCTCCTCCCTCCTTTAGTGAAGCAGTGAGGTCATTGGTTCTACAGCAGTTCCTCCGTCTGTATCTTGCTGGCTATACCCGTGCAGGGCTGTTTAGCTTGGTCTTCAGAATGGGCTATTTCCTGTAAAGTGACCGTCGGACCTGCCGGCCTGGTCGTGTTCAGGTGTTTACGTTTGGCCATATTACTGTTCAGCAGCCCATTTGTTTTTATAACAGTTGTATTGAGATGTAAGTTATATACCATAAAACTCACCCTTTTACAAGTATACAGTTGAGTACGTTTGTTGACCAGAGGGCGGTCCCCCTCTCACCCGGGTCCTTAGTCCTGGCCCTTTCTGTCCTTCCTGCCCTGGCCGGCGGACTGGCTTCCCGTCTGGCTCTCCTGGTCACAAGCAAGGCTGCTGTGACCTTGGGTAATACTGGGAGGGGCTCCCCTGGTTTTACTGGGGGTGGGGAGGGGCCCCGTTTTTTGCTGAGGGGGATCCGGTGTGCATTTCTGAAATGTTACCTACGGTCTGCGCATAAAGAGGAACGGCGTGCGCACGCGCGGCGTGGAGGAGCCTCGGAAGCCTCGTGTTGAGGGAGACTGCCAGGCCCTCCCGACCCCGTGCCGTGCGATTCGCCCGTGGGCAGGCCCGGGGTGGGCGAGACCGGGCAGGGTCGTGGCGCCCCGAGTTCCGGGTTCTCCTTGAGGCGGTAGGGACGCTCTGAAGCGGACTGCGGTGGTGTTGCATACGTGGACCAACACGCCGCAGCCCGTGTCGCCACGCGCTCTCACTGGGCAGACCCCGTGGGAAGGAACTACAGCTCGGTAAAACGGTGACAAAAGCCGCGCGGCTCATGGTGAGCAGGTCTGGCCGTGCGCTCGCCAGGGGTCTGGTGGAGGCAGGAAGAGCCTTTCTCCGGGTAAGAAACGGGCAGTGCAGAATGAGAATACGGGGCTACACGGTCAGAATTCAGAGTTTGACGGTGGTGACTGTGGAGCACCCAGACAGGCGGGCCCCTTGGGGATGAGGGGGGGACCCCATGTGACCCCCTGGGCCATGCGCCCTGCGTGCGGCAGTGCGCTGCCATCTTCCTGATTCACTTCTCTGGTTTTCTGAAGCCAACGCAAAAATGGTAAAAACGTTTGGCTAAAACTAGGTCAGAGGTTCTTGAATAGTAGGACGTCTTCTAGTAATGGGATCATGAGTTAGCCTGCTGCTGGGGGTGAGGGTGGGCTTTGAGTTTATACGGTTCTAGTTTCCCTGGGAATTGTGGTCTGTCCCCCCGACTCCCGAATGTGGGGCTTCGGGTTAAGGCCCCGGAGAGATTTACAAAACCAGTAAGTGTCAGTGTTTGCTTGGCCGTGTGCGGCGGGGGGCGGGGGGGGGGCTTGCAGCCACTGTTCGTCCTTCTGTGCAATTTATTGGAAACCTACAAAAATGCTTCTGCTCTGCCCCGTGTCACCTGTGATTCGGGGGCAGTAGCGCAGCGCCGACCCCAGGAGGCGAGCGCTCCGTTCTGAAATGCGGCGAGCCCGGGTCGGAATGCGGGTGAGCTGTTGGCGGTGGTCGCTCTCGTGAGCTTCCGTTGCTCAGGTGCCCGTCTGCGGGGCCTTAACCTTCCCGAGCTTGGCATGTGCACCGACGGCCGCGGTGCGTGACGGGCCCAGAGTTAGGGAGTCCGTGCCGTTGCCACGACTGTTACCAGGCGATCACGGTGGAACGTGGTGCCTTAAACTTGAAGGTGTTTACCGAGAGCTGAGGGAGCGCAGAGTTGGGAGCGGAGGGGAGAAGCTCAGGAGGGCACGGGAAGAGCCCGTGCCCGGAGCAAGGTTTGCTGGTGAAGGGGAGAGGCAGGCAGGGGAGGGGAGCGGCTGCCCTGACAGCCCAGGGGCGCTTGTTAGCGTGCCGGAGGGGGTGGGCTGGCGCCGGGTGTGGAAGGAGAAGCCTGTAGCCTGTGTTGGCACTGGTCCCGTGGCTTGGTGGGACACGGTTGTGGGACACGGTTATAGGACATCAGCCGGAGGCCGCGCGTCCTGTCGCCTGTGCCCGGTGTGCTTGCGGGCCACCCACGGGCGTCTCCCCTGTGCTTACAGGTGCTGACTGCGCTGCAGAAGGACAGCCGCGACTCGGAGAAAGGAAGCCCGTCACTCAGACACTGAGGGGACAGGCGGACCCGCGCTTGGCCCACAGCATACCTCCAGGTGGCGCCTGCGTGGTTTCTGATGCACGCACGCGCTGGCCGCGGACAACGACGGGCTGTTTTCACGTTTGACCCTAACCCTGGAGTTGGCCTTAAACAAAACAAAGCAAACGACTCTTAAAGGCCTCGCACCAAGGCTTAGCCTTAAGGAGCTCGGAGCGCTGAGCTACTGCTGCCCTCGGCCAGCGCTGCGTACTCTGCATGGTTCAAAAATGAGGCAGTGGCCACTCTCCCCCTCCCCCCGTTTCAGCGAAAGTGAATTAAATTGTCATGCTTTTATGTCAACCAATGCAAAGTGCATTACAGTCTTC
Source organism: Cryptoprocta ferox (assembly GCA_028646485.1). Lineage (NCBI taxonomy): Eukaryota > Metazoa > Chordata > Mammalia > Carnivora > Eupleridae > Cryptoprocta > Cryptoprocta ferox. Next base: position 187,888,814 of record CM053567.1, read on the forward strand.
CGTAGCCCGGGTGCGGGAGAAACTCCCCCCTCCCCGGGAGCCTCGGAGAGGTGGCTGGCTCCTTTCTGTCTGTGAGCAGGGAAGGGGCTGTTGATTCAGCGTCCAAGACACCCTTTCCGGAGCTGGAGGGGGCGTGTTCACAGCCCACGTACCGAGGCTGGTGGGAAAGGAAGCCGGGCTGTCGCAGAGCAGTCCGCACGAGTGCCCGGGGGCTCCCTGGGATTCTCCCTTCGCCGAGGTTCGGGGTGGGGGGGGCCCTGCTCTCCCCGAGGTTGCCGCCTCCATCTCCTGAGCAGGAAAGGCTGTGCACACAGAGGGCCCTAGAGCTGGCAGGAAGAGCACGGGAGGACCACCCCCCCCCCCCCCGCCGCCTCCTGTCTGCGGGCGCTGGGGGCCAGGGGGCCCGCGCCGGTGCCATCACAGGATGCTGCTCGTTCTGTCATCTCCCGAATGGTAGGACCCGTCCTGGGTGCCAGTGGCTCCCTCGTGCATCTGGCTTCGGGCTGGACCGTCGTGAGGGCCAGGGAGCAGGCTGCTTGCTTCCAGCCGCGCAGACGGGCTGGTCGGGGCCCCCGGTGCTTGTCCTGTGCGCCTCTCCCCACGGTAGCTGCTGTCCCCGAGTTCATCAGCCGGCAGCTTTCTGGTCCTGACTTTCCCTCGACTGACTCTTAGTTCTGTTGTATGAGCTGCGGTTATCCAAACTCAACGAAACGAGCAGTTTCACACGGAGCAGCCCAGAGGGCACGCAGGCTTGCGGCCACCGGCTCCCGTGCCAGCCTGTGTGTGTGAGCGCTCGGCGGACAGGGGCCGGGGCACCGCGGGCTGGGCCCGGCCTTCCGAGCCCCCTCGACCCTGGCAGCAGGCTCGCAGCAAGCAGACCAGGAGGGGGCCGGGGTCTGACCGTGACCTCGCCCTGGCCGGTTTTCTGCGTCCGCCACGTCCGCTGCCGACACGGGCAGGTGCAATAGCCAGTCGCGGAGCCGGGGCCGCCCTCGTGTCCTGTGTTCCGGAACTGCCTTTGTCCCCAGTCTTCTTCACCGAATTCTCCAAGGAAGCTGCGGAGCATCTTGGATACACTTTCTGCCTCAGCCTTCAAGTGCTGACTCGCCCAACCTCTCGGGGGGAGGCGTCCCATCTGGGACCCCGCGATGCTGAATGTAACCCCAGACTGAGCCCCGCCGGCCACTCCTCCCACACGCGCTGACTTGTGTTCCGTGACGCAGGCGTTCTGTCCGGAAGGATGTATATATTTTCTTACTGTACATGAAGATGTTCCTAAATTGGGACAGGAAGCGACGCCACGGGGGCCGTGCGCTGTGGCTGCGGAACGGGTTCGTGGGACGTCACGAGCATTCCAAGCCCAGCCCTTAACCCTTTTTTTTGTCCCCGCAGTCGGACGTAAATCTCTTTGGATTTGCGTCACTATTTATGCATTAAGTTTTTAAACAGGATCCCATGCCGATCCGGAATCCTTAGCGAGGCTTTAGCTCCAAAGAGGTTTTCGTGACCTGTTCAGGGGACCGCATGAGGTCTTGCAGTTTGCTGTGTCCGCCTCTGAGGCCGGGGCTCCTGAGTCCCCACACAGGGCCCTGTGGCCCCTTCCCACAGAGGGCTGCAGAGGGCCCCCGGCCGGGCTTCTCTGTTTGACACTACCATTTGGGGAGACTGGAAACGAGCGGAAATGCCACACCCCGTTGGAAGTCCGCACTCTCCCCTACCCATGCCCACCGTTTCCAGATTCCAGGACTTCAGGCTCGGGACCTGGACGCACTTGGCCCTTGAGGGTCAGAAGCTGCATCCCCACCGGTCTCTGAAAACTCACCTTAGAAACATTGTTCACTTTCAATGGTACTTTTTAACTGCTCAGTTTTTTGACTATTTTAAATAGTTTGCTGATAGAAAAATTCCTGATAATACTTGCTACCTATCATGTTTTAATTGCCTGTACAGTTATCCTTTAATTTTATTTAGCAAAGTCTATCAAATTAGGACTTTTTGAATTGTAAATACGTGGTTTTATTAAATAAAAGTCATGTACAATTGTTACTGGTGGTCGCTGTTGCTTAGTTGAAGATGGAGCTCCCCACCTTGAGGTGTGGCAACACCTGACTCTGAGCACCGTGCCGGTTGAAAACCCACCGAGGCTCAGTGACAGGAAGAAGCTGGCCATTCTGTTAATTTGGTCAAGAGATTGGGGAGTTTCGTGTGGCCAGCCCCCCCCCCCCGCAGCTGAAGGGGAACCTCAGACTCTCCCACCCTGGTGCCCCAGTGCCCCGCCAGGCTCGCTGCTCGCATCCCTGCGCCTGACCCAGTAGCTGGTGCACACTCACCAGGAGCCTGTCCAGAGCCTCGTGCGCGGGCGACGCAGCCCAGCACGACCACCACCCTGCAGGTGACCCTGGGCTCTTCCTGGGTTGCTGTGTGTCCCCATCTGTGGCTGAGAGCAGGAAGTGTCTGAGAGGTCGCGTGTGTGCTCATGTCCGCGGGGAGCTGGACTGTTGGAACCAAAGGCAGGAGGCCCGGGGAAGAGCCTGCCGCATCCCAGCTGGAAGGTGTGTGGCCCTGGGCGCTGCCACCTTCTTTGTCCCCAGGCGGGCATTGCTGCTCCTCCGGTGTCCGCGCCGGCCTAGGGCCAGCACTGGGGGACTCTGGACCCTCCACCCCAGGACTGGCCTCCACGCCGACCTTCCCCGGACACTGCGCAGCTCACTGTCGGGCATTCGCCAGTGTCTTCACCCCTAGCACGAGCCTCCCGTCTTTCTCACAAGGGGGTCCCGTTGCTGCTCTGGGCCGCTGTTCTCTCTCCTTCACGTGGCACAGCTGTGAAGTGCTGTGGCCGCACCGGTGGCCGCGGTGGACGGCAGTCGTGTCCTGGGACTTGCTGCGCTGCCCCACCCACCCCAGGCCCCCGGCTGAGTTCTGTGAATGGCCTCATTTCTCTCCCCAGCAGCCGTGTCACTGTCGCCGTTCCACAGGTGGGATGCAGAGAGCTGGTCTGCTCGGACGGGCCTGGGGTTCAGACCCCGGCCCCGTGGCCCCTGAGCCCTTGCCGGCCCCTCCCCGGGGAGCAGGCCCTTGGAGGCCTTCTCCTCTCACCCTGACCTCAACTCCCAAGTGCAAGGTCTGGGGCAAGGCCTGGATTCACTCACGGAACGCCTGCTGGGAAGGAGGCAGCCATGCCTGTGACAACCAGCTCCGGGAGGACCGTGGGGATGCGCGAGCCTTGGGGATGGAAGGTGTGGACCGTTTCCCCAAGAGACACTGGGGGCAGACGGTTCAAAAACCAGCACCCAAAGGCAGAGGCTGCCATGAAGGCCTGGAGAGGGGCCGAGATCCCGCAGCGGTACAGGGCGGGGACCACCGCCCCCCCCCCCCGCCCCCGGGCCTCGACAGGAGCCGCTGGTCAGCAGAGGAAGGGCACGGCCAGCAGACAGCAGCCTTGGAGCCAAGGTCAGTCCTGACGGGGCCGCGTGAGCCGCTGTAGCACCCGGCCACCCACCTGGCAGCTCGCCGTGACCGCAAGTCCCCGGGTGTCTCTGAGAGGCCCAGAGTGCTGGCTGGCCCACAGCAGCTCGGGTTCCTCTGGGAGCACCACCTCGCCTGCAGCCGGCTGGCACTAGGAGGGGGCTCTCCGCCGGGCACGGCTGCGCCAACAGCAGTATTTAAACGGCGTAAGCCTCCTTTTTCTTTTAAAATCTATCCCATGGCTCGTGAGGATTAAAAGAAGATGCTGAATTACTTATGTCATGAAAAGAAATGCGTCGCCATAGATGGCTAGAATCGTGGCTCTTGACATACGTTTTAGTATCTGAGCTCTTGGCGAACTTACGAATTTTAAAAATCAGTATCTTCCCCCTAATTACTAAATGCACGTTAAATACAATTTGGAAATACCCCAAAGCGCACGAAAAATAAAAATTATAATTTCACCACCTAGGAAAGACACTTTTCATACTCTTTTAGGTTTACCCCATTGTACAAGGGAGCACGTTGAGGAGGGAGCACCTTCAGAAAGGTGGAGTGTTCGTCCCAGGCCACAGTCGGAAGAGATTAGAATCCAAGTCAGCCTGATTCCAAAGCCCTTCTTTGCAGCTGCTACATGGTCTTCCTCCTCGATGCACCTTGGTGCTGATCCTTGGCCTCTTTGGGGTGAAATGCTAGAAGCCTGCATCAGTGAGAAAGGTGGGGTGGGCGCAAATTTATTCATTCAAACCTGCGCCTTTTGAGACCTTGGCTATGACGGGAGCATGCCCGGCAAGCAGGAGGTGCGGGCGGGAGCGGTGCCCAGCCTGTGGCTGCTGCTCCCCCTGGCCGCTCAGAGGCAGGTCCCCCCCAACCCGGAGTCCTTCCCAACCACGTTGTTTGTACAGTTTGTCCTCACATGAAGACTGTCTTCCAAGTTGAAAACAAGTTCGAAAGTGGGGTGCATTAACTTTTGAGTGACTTTATCATATCAGGCAGTCATCCCCGACCAGGAGGACTGGGGACCAACTTAGAAAAAAAGAAAGCATTTTGTCCACTTAGTTTTATAATCTCAAATGCGGTAAGTTGCCAAAAATGACTTTCACCTACTAATGGAAGAGTTTCCTTTTCAGATGCCACCGGTTCTATGTAGTTAGTGCCTGATTCCCTCCCGTCCCTGGGGCCACAGACAGACAAAAGCGGCCTGGGACAGTGAAGGGGATACTTCTGACTCTGACCAATTGATTTTTTAATATTTATTTTGAGAGAGAGAGAGAGAGAGTAGGGGAGGGGTGGAGAGATCAGGAGAGAGAATCCCAAGCACAGAGCCTGTGCTGGCAGCACAGAGCCTGACATGGGGCTCGAACTCACAAACAGATCATGACCCAAGCCGAAATCTGGAGTTGGACACTTAACCAACTGAGCCTCCCAGGTGCACCTCGACTCAGGCCAATTTGAAAAGTTTCATGTAACATCTCAAATTTTTCTGTGCCTGCATTTTGCAGGCCCTACGTTTTGACGAGATAACTCTCTAGCCTTTGATTGGAGAGGTTTCCAGTGCAGCCCCCCACCCCCTTCCCCTGGCCCCAATCTTCTAGAAGGAGGCAGGTTCCCTGGAGGTGGTCCCTGCCAGAATGGACTCTGTGTTCGGAGTGGTGTCCTTCCAAGACCCTGTCATTCTCCTCATTGGTTCTCCTTCTGGAAACATCCTCTTTCTACTGGTGATTATTTTTGAATCTGATAGAGGACTTAGCCGTGCCTGACATGTAACGGGCATTCAAGTAACTTATTCTCAGAAAATGAGAATGGCATGATGTTGATGTATTAATCCAACAAATTATTGAGCACTGATTATGTGTTAGGCATTGTCTTGGCTACTGGGGAGGATAAGTCCTTACCCTGAGGGCCTCTGTCTCACTGGGGTCCTAAAGCAGGGGATCAGAGGCTGGGATGGGGCTGGGCACGGGCTGCCATGGGGCACAAAGGGCACATCAGGAAGACGAGGGTCTGTGCCCTTCCCTCTCAGAGGCAATCTGAAGACAATTTGTGAACGCGTTGCTACTTCATGGTTAAGAGCTCTCCTGTAATCTAATTAGAAGGAACCTCGTTGTGAAGTAATCAGCAAGATTATTGATCTTCTAATGAATTGTAACATCTCTAGCATGAGATCAGGTGAGAAAACGCCGGTCACTTTGCAGCTTAAAGCAATGCCAGCTTCATCAGTCTGTGCTCTCAAGAGCCTGGTTCAAGGCTGGTGCGGGAGTGCTGGGTTCAGCCTGGCTGACTGCCAGTGGGTCAGAGTCAGCTGAAAATGCCTCTTTTCCCCCCTAGCGAGCCCAAGGGATATGCAACGACAGCCAATCGCTGGGGGATGGCAGGAGCCCGTTGCCAGTTCCACTTTGAAGGCATCCCAACCCCAGAAGAACCCAGCGGGCCTGCGCCGCTTTTAGCGTGTGGCACGAGGAAGATGGAGTCCCATTTGCCGGTGATGTACACCTTCGCTTTGGCCTTGAGGAACCGGGCAGAGGGAAGAAAACACTTGCAGGGGATGAGGAGGCTGGAAGCAGGAAGTGAATGCTTTCTGCCTCCTTCGTCGTGATGCATGTGGGGTTTGGTGAGTGCAATCCTATGGAAGAGTGTGTTCAAGCTGCAGAAAGTTAGAAAAGGAATTTTAACCAAACTTTATTGGCTCCAAAGGGAACACACGATCGCATCACCAAAAGATAAAATAATGTGATGTACCCACAGCCCACCGAGTCCTCTATCTGCCTAGAGCAGACCTTCTACCGTTCTGTAAAAGCGTTCAGTACCAAACAACGGGTCACCCTTCCTGGGACCTACTTAAGCTTGTGGATGGGAGCATACTTCTGATCACACACCTGCACGGCTCAAAATTCAGTTTAAAATTAAGCAGAGGGGCGTCTGGGGGACTCAGTCGGTGAAGCGTCTGACTTCGGCTCAGGTCATGATCTCACCGATTGTGGGTTCAAGCCCCGCGTCGGGGTCTGTGCTGACAGCTCGGAGCCTGGAGCCTGCTTTGGATTCTGTGTCTCCCTCTCTGTCTGTTCCTCCCCCACGCACATTCTGTCTCTCACTCAAAAATTAAAGATTAAAAAAATAATAGAATTAAATAAAATTGAGAAATAAAACCAACACCACCACCCCCCCCCCCAAAAAAAAAGCATCAGAGAAAACTGCAAATGTTAACCACTGATCCTGGATTAAAGAGACAGGCCTATCAGGCATTTCTTACATTAACGCAAGGAATAACAGACATTTCAATATTTGATACACAATAAAATCATGTGCCTGGTGATGGTGCAAGATCCAAAACTATCTTGCTGGAAGCAGAAGGCTCATGGACAGTTGGTAGTCACTACCCCACATACTGTGCGCCTGGCCAAACACAATACCATGATCATTTTGTCTTCCCTGGAAAATAAAATTTCATGTGTTTGTATAGATAAGTGTATTTCTTTAGAGGATCCAAGAAAACATTTCATTAGAATTGAAGGTGGTCATTGAGCCAGAGGCAAACGTTAACGGTCGAGCAGACTGAGCACCCTCTCACGGAAAAAGGAAAGAGGACCAAACCTCCTCTCCTTTTCCTAGGTGTCATTTCTCCTGTTTCCTGGGTCTTGTGACCCAGACGCTAGTGCTACCTACACACCCAACACTTTTAGATTCATCTACGGAAACTAGGTCGCTCTGAATTGGGAACGGGACTCAGGACGACATAGTTTAAAGATTCGAAGGGCATTTAATAATTAGCATCGTGCACAAGACATTTCTTGGTCCCCTGCTCATTTGTTGGGCCCTCCTACATGTGGAAGAGCGACCATTTTCCCCGGGATCAGGTCACTGAAATTATGGAATTGCTCCGACATGGAAAGGCTTTTGACACCTTTTTGTGAGACGTTAGGTACCTCGAGTCAGCCCCGGGGTTTGTTTCTCTTGGCCTGTTTTAGTGCCGAGAGTGAGCCCCGTGTAAAACCATTAACCCAATTTTGTTCTCGGGACTCATTTGGAAGCTGAAAAATGAGAAGGTTGATACAAAATATAGGCCCATCCCCAATATCGGAGGCCTTTTAAAGATGGCAGCAAATGGAGAATAAACTGGAAGGAGGGCGAGAGTTGCTTTCGTGGAAGATGGAAGACGTTCGGCTGGCTCTTCCCACCGTCATTTGTGTTAAAATGGGAGAAAGGCGTTGGCTTCCCTGATCTTCTGCCTCACCCCTCTGCAGGACATAGTAAGCCCGGCGTGGTGACGCTTTAGGGATTCCAGATGCTGCCTGAGCAGTGCTGTCTTGTCCACCTTCTCTTCCAGGTCCCGAAGGAGCAGCTCCTTGCCCACAAGCCCACACTTCTGATTCAACTTGATATTGTCGATCCGCAGCCTGTCCCGGGCTTGCTTGGTCTTGGTCAAGATGTCCCTCCTTAGGGCCACCTGAGCCTCAATTTCCAAAAGCTGTGACTTTTTGCATGCATTTTCTATATCCACAAAGTGTAACTTTTCCTTCATGTGGGTTATTACTTGCACGTTGTTGGTCACCTTGTGGCGCAGTTTTAACAGTTCCTCGTTCCGCTCCTCGACCTTTTCACTGAAGGCCTGGTTCTCAATCTTAAGCTGCTCGAAGTCGATGAGGAGCAGACCCTTCGTCATGTCCTCCTGGGCCCTCATCCGGGTCTTCAAATGCACCAAGCTCTGTTTCAGTTGCACGTTCTCCAGCCTCACGGCGCTCATCTCCTTCTCCTTCTTCTCCTCCAGCTCCTGGATCTGCTCCACCTCCCGCAGGGCGGCCTGGCGACCGCCCCTGAGCCGGCAGCTGCCCATGGCCTGCATCACCACCTGCTTCTTGAGAGCCTGGAAGCCTCGCCATTCCCTCTCCACCCTGGAGACGACCTCCTTGCTCTCCTGCTTCAGCTGCTCCAGCTCCTGGTGATACCACGCCAGGTCGTCTGCCTGCTGCTTCCGCAGCTCCTCCAGCATGGCCAGGTGGCTCAGGTATGCCTGTTCTTTCACGGGGTCATCCGGCTCCGTGCCCTTGTCGGGCACCTCGGCTGCCTCCAGGCCCTTCTTCTTGCGCAGCGCCTCGGAGATCTTGTGCTGCAGGTAAGTGTTGCAGCGCTGGAGGCGGCTGCGCTCCACCACCAGCGCCTGGTACTGTTGCAGGAGCTCAGCGCGCAGCTGCTGCTCCTGCTGCTTCTGCACCTCCTCGGTCCATTCACCGGCCTCCTCGTCGAGGCTCTCCTCCAGATCTCTCAGCTTTACCAGGCTTCTCGCGGGGCTTCCTAGCACGCCCCTCTCCTCGATTTCCTTGCTCTCTTCTTCCTCCCCCACCCCCTCCGCCTCCCTCTTCCCCTCCCCCTCAGGCTCAGCCTCCCGAGCTGACACAGCCTCTTCCCGGCCGGTAGTGGACAGCGGCAGAGACACCTGCGACGGGGCTTCCTTCTTCCTGCGCTGGCCCCGCGCTGCCGCCACCTCCTCCCCCTCCTCCTCCTCCTCCTCCTCCTCGTCCCCTTCTCCGTCCCTCTCCTCCGTCTCGGACTCCGCCTGCTCCTCCGCTTCCGCGAGCCCGCCTTCGGGCCCCGACTGGGCGATCTCTTCAGGCCCGGCCTCAGCCGGCTTCCCGGGCTCGGGTTCGGGCTCGACCGGCCCCTCCGGCTCTCCGGGCTCCGCCTCGCCCCCGACCTCGGTGGCCGCCGGCCCTTCCCGGGGCTCGGCGGGCTCATCCTCAGCGGCGCCTCCCGCCGAAGCCTCTAGGGTCCCCGGCTCCGGCTGCGGCTCCGGCTGCGGCTCCGGCTGCGGCTCCGACTCCGGCTGCGGCTCCGGCTCCGGCTGCGGCTGCGGCTCCGGCTCCGGCTCCGGCGGTTCGGCCGGGGTCTGGAGGCCTGAGATGGGCTGGATCCCGGACAGCCTCGAGGACAGGCTCGCCACATCTCCGTCTTCCTCTTCGGGGTCCCCAGGGTGCTCGGAGCGGCCGTCCATCTCCCTCCAGCTCTGCAGGCACCGCGGATCCCGGACGCCAGCTGTTGGGTTTCCAGGGGCAACCAGGGGCGCGCGCGCGGTGGGCCCGGCGATTGGCCAAGAGTAAGGCAGACGCCCGGCCCCCTTCTCCCCGCCTCCAGAGAGAGCGGACCAATGGGAGGCCGCGAGCGGACGACGGGCGGTATTGATTGGTAGGGGGTGCAGGCTCGCGCCGCGCGGCCTTCCCGCCCATTTCCCGGCGCCGGGCCTGGGGCGGGGCGGCCTGGAGGCACCGCGGGGAGCGGGCGGCCGGCGCTAGGGGCGCGCAGGCGCAGCGCGGCGTGCCGGGTCCCCGCGAGGTGGCGCGCGCGGGGCGCCTGCGCGGTGCAGCCGGCGGCGGCGGCGGCGGCGGCAGCGGCGGCGGCGGCCGGGCCGGGCCCGAGGGCGCCTGCGTGCTGAGGCGGGACGCGGCCGGGCGGGCCGGCTCCGGCGGCGCCTGGGCGGGGCGGCGCGGTGGCGGCGGGCGCGGGCGGCGGTTGCTCGAGCGCGGCGCCGGGCGCGGGCGGCGGCGCGCTGACGGCGGCAGGCGCGGGCGCGGGCGGCGGGCGGGGGAAGATGGCGGAGCTCGGTAAGAAGTACTGCGTGTACTGCCTGGCCGAGGTGAGCCCGCTGCGCTTCCGCTGCACCGAGTGCCAGGACATCGAGCTGTGCCCCGAGTGCTTCTCCGCCGGCGCCGAGATCGGCCACCACCGCCGCTACCACGGCTACCAGCTGGTGGACGGCGGGCGCTTCACGCTGTGGGGGCCCGAGGCCGAGGGCGGCTGGACCAGCCGCGAGGAGCAGCTGCTGCTGGATGCCATCGAGCAGTTCGGCTTCGGAAACTGGGTGAGAGGCCGGCAAGACGCGCACCTGCTCGCCCCGTGCCCGCGCCGGCGGGGAGGCGGGCGCAGAGAGGTGAAGCAACCTGCCCAAGGGCGCACAGCCAGGAAGTGGCAAGGTGGGGGATCGGACCGTGGCTTTGCTGACCTTAGGAGGACTCCCGTAGCCGTTTGCCCAGGCCAGGCACCGTGGGCCAGACCCGCGCCTGGCCCGAGTCGAGTCGCCGGACGGGGACAGGTCGGAAGACCTGACGGAGCAGTGGGAGCGCCGACTGACCGAGGACTCGGGTCCTGCCCGGAGAGCGGGGGTGGCGGAGGCCAGACCGGCTTCGCGCGGGCCCTCCGCCTTCTCCCGCGACCGGGGCACCTGCTTTGTACACGGCCCCGCCGGCTTTGTGCGGTTGTCAGGGCGTGCGCCCCGTGTCCCCCGGCAGGGACCTGTCTCCCGGAGTCCCCACCGGGGCCGGGACGTCCTAGGACGGGCGCTGGGTGAGTTCCGAACAAAGGAGCGTGGGGGGTTGTGCGGAGGCCCAGCTGAGACGGGAAGGCGAGAACCGGGGTCCCGCAGGCTGGCGGGCCGGTAACGGGCCAGGCCCCGGCGGGGAGGCGCGGGGGCTCTTCGCTGACCGTCTCTGAGGGCCTCTCTTTCCCCTCGGGACCGCGAAGCTTTCATCATCCGAGTCGGCCTGCAAGCGTTACAAGAAGTGGGGACAGGAGACACCACCCCGGGTCCTTAATCTTTCCAGACCCTTCCACGTGAGCCCCCCCCCTCCCCGAACCAGGATTTCCTCTTGCTGCTGCTTCCCTAGCAACGCTCCCCTCCTCGTGGGCTCCCTGGGGAAGACTTTGCAGGCTTCTCCCTTCAGTCCCGAACCTGGCCGGCTTTCCTTTCCGTCAAGTGAGCCGGCCTTGCAGGGCCTCATGCCCCCGGAGTCCCTCCTGCCCTCTCCTCTCCTTAGAGCTCCGCTGCTCCCCCGATCCCCGCCTAGGCCATCGTGGTCGCCATCCTCTAAAAACCCCCGTTTGTCTCAAAATGCATTGAGGTGCATCGAGCATCTGCTCCGGGCGCGCTGCCCGGTGCTGAAGGGCCCAGCAGGAGAGAGAGGCCTCGTCCCTGGCTTCAAGCGGCCTTCGGTCCTTTGCGCCGGAACCTCCTCCCTAAGTGTCTGCCCTCGATGGTAAGCCGCTGCTCGTCGCCCGGACACCCTGACCCTACGTGACCCAGACCTCCCCCCACCTCACTCAGTTTCGCAGACCGCAGACCCAGAGCCCTCCGTCCTCGGGTCCTTCTTCTAGGCCCCGTTCGGTGGCGGCTGTATCTCCAGCATATTTCCAGAACCTTCCCACTGCTCACACCCTTAGTCCAGGCTGGTGTTTATCTCTCGCCGTGACCACCTCGGGCCTCCTAGCTGGTCCTCTTGCTGCGTTCTTGGGCCCTCCAGCCCGTTCCGTGCGCTGCGATCAGAGTGATCTTTGCAGACGTGTCCCATCACATCGGTACTCTGTGGCTCCAGGGCCACCCAGAGTGACTTTCACGGCCTGCAGAGCCCTCAGCTCCTAACCCTTTGATCCCTTTTGACCCCTTCCGCTTAGAGTGTTTTACCTCCAGGTCGTGGTTCGTCACTGGTCTTTGCTGCTTGCATCTCAGAGCCTCCGACAGGCCTCCCTCTCCACACTTCTCTCTACAGCCGTTGCCAAAAATAGCCAGGGGGACCCAGAGCCCTGCTGAGTGCCAGGCGCTATGCCGAGCGGTCTGTTTCTCGTGAAATCTTCCCTGCTCACTGGTCGGCGCTGCCTTCCCGGCACCCTGCAGGCCACCCCCGGGGACTAAAGCGTCCATAGGGAACTGGAGGAAGTGTGGGGCTGGAAGGGGACCCTCTCCAGAGCGCCCAGGGCGCACCTAGGGGGCTTGTTAAAATGTGGCTTCCAACTCAAATGTTAGGAGAGACGACTGTCAGCTGGGGGCTCCCCCTGCTGACCCCGTGTGGGGTTCAGGGGTGGGGAGAGGCCGGGATTCTGCGCGCCGACCAGGCCCCGGGGGGCTGCCCGGCCGCGGGCTCTAGTATCTCTCTAGCTGTGCTCTTCTGGGCCACCTGCTCTACCCGCTGGACTTCACTGTGCTCCCTCGTCGTGGGGTCCCTTCTGGGCTCACCTCCGGGTCTGCGCACCTAAGGGATTGGTGCCACGCACGCCACATGTAGCGCACGCCCATTCTGCGTGAGGCTCTTTGTGCGTGTGCCTCGTTGCGTGCTCTTCCCGGCAGCCCTGGGAGTGGGATTTTAGTTGACAGTCAAGGGACAGCCCCTCGGAGGACTTCAAATACTTGTCCAGGACGCCTTGGCTTTTCTCCCGGCAAAGCCAGGGCTCAGGGGCGGGCCTGCCTGATCCTGAGGTCCCAGCCTTCATCTCTTGGCCTAAGAGCATTAGCTGCAGTGGCTCGGAGGCTGGGTGCTTACTGGTGCGGCTGGAGGTGCGGCCGGCCGGGAAGGGCTTCTCAGAGAGGCAGGGTCCTGCCCTGGTTTAGGGGGAGGTCAGTGTGCGGGACGGGAAGCGGGCAGGGGACCAGGGGACCTGGGGAGGCCAGGCCTCACGGCGGGGGTGCGGTGCGGAGAGAGGCAGCGCAGGTCCGGATCCGCGATAGTGACGTGGAGGGAGGGGAGCCTGTTCACTCTGAGTTCTCAGATGGCACGTGTGACCCGTCATCCCCGGATGGCGTTGCTCTGTGTGGGATTGGTGGCGGGAGGGGGTGACTGGAGCAGACCTGGGCAAGAGGCTGAAGTAGGGGCCCTGCAGCGCACGCCCACGGGGAGGGGGAGTGGCTGAGGGGCACTCACACTGAGGCCGGAGGGTCTGCGGATCAGCTGTGTGTTCACGCCTTGGAGGATGGGCCGGGAGATGTCTGTGAGTGTGACACCGGGGAAGGTGGACAGTGGGCCAGAGACCCATCGCAGGGGTGTCGAGAGCCTGCAGGCAGCCGGGTTTGGGTGTGTGCTCCCCTCGTTGAGAGCCGAGAGGTCTGGATCTTGCTGGAAACCGCCGCGGGGGATGAAGGAAGGCGGCAGAGCCAGGGGTTTGACCCAGCCCCTCTGAGTCCATGCCCAGAACCATCCGTCTCTGGTTTGCCGAGTGCACGGAGGTCCCTGAGGACGCGCAGGTCCCCCGGGGCCCCCCAGCCCCCTGAATGGGCATCTGTACGGGTCTGGAAACACGTGATCACAGGGAGACCCCCGCGGGGCTGTGACGCGGTCCGCGCAGCCACGCTCTGGACCGTGGGGCCGTCACGTTCTCACCGAGGCGCAAGGCCCTTGTGCGCGTCGCTTAGAGCAGGTGAGTGCCCCCAGGAGCCTCCCGACAGCGGGGTTCTTAACTGCCATTGAGGATGGGTGGGGGCGGGGGGGGCTGGAGAAACCAGCTAGAAGTAATCGGGTTATGCGGGGCAGTGGTTTTCCAACTGCAGTGTGACTCAGAACACCCTGAGCGCCCCCCCACCGCCACCCTTGCTTCTGGGTTTAGAGTCGTTGGTCTGGGGCCGGGTGTGAGAATTCTCATTTCTTTTCTTTTTTTCTTTTTAATTTTGTATTTATTTATTTTTGAGAGAGAGAGACAGAGCACGAGGGGGGGAGGGGCAGAGAGAGAGGGAGACACAGAATCTGAACTGAGCTCCAGGCTCCGAGCTGTCAGCACGGAGCCCGACGCGGGGCTTGAACTCACGGACCACGAGATCATGACCTGAGTCGAAGTCGGCCGCTTAACCGACTGAGCCACCCGGCGCCCGTTTTCGCCATTTTTAAGTGTCCGATTCAGTGATGTTAAGTACGTTCACACGGTCGGGCAGCCATCCCCACCACCCACCTCCAGAACTTTCTCCCCATCCCAGACAGAAACTACCTGCTTACACAACGTGGCCCTGCTTGCCCCGCCCCCAGCCCCAGGCACCCCCCTTCTGCTTTCCGTCCGCTCCTGGGACCTCACTCCGCTCCTGGGACCTCACGTAAGAGGATCCGACACCATTTGTCCTTCTGTGACTAGTCTATTTCACTTAGCTTAACATCCTCGAGGTTCACTCGCACAAGCGTGTGTCACAACGCGTGTGTCACAAAGTCCTTCCCGTGTAAGGCCGAGTACCGTCTGCTGTCTGTCCGTCCGTCCGTCCAGCACGGACACCCGGCTCTCCCACCTGTGGCCGTCGGGAGTCGCCCGCGGTGGACACGGGCATGCACGCATGTTGGATCCGCGCTTGCTGTTCTTTCAGGAAACGCCTGGAGGTGGAACCGCTGGTCACCTGTCCCTTTACTGTTTGGAGGCCACGTCGTGCGGTGACGCACTTGGTGAGGCCCTCACAGGTGTATTTGGCCCGAAGGGCTCTGTCCCCTCGAGGGCCGGCCGCGGCCGTGTGAGTCGGGAGAGCAGGACGGGGATCCCGGCACTGAGGCCCGGAGAACGTTCCATGTAAACACGTTCAGTGGACAGGAGCAGTGGCCAAGGGAGCCGGGTCCCTGGGATGGCCGGTGACCTGGAAGGACCAACGACAAGCCAGTGTGAGTCGTCGGCCTCTCATGTGGGAGGTGGCCGCGACCGCCGGTGTGTCTGCGGGGTGGGGGGTGCTGCACGGGGTCGGCCCGGGCTCCGCAGCGGAGCAGAGGGTGCCCCGTCCTCCCAGCCCCCGGAAGGCGGGCAGCTCTCTGCCCTCCGCGGGTGACTGGAGGCTGGGCCGGTGACCGGTCAGGTGACAGTGGACCCGGCAGGCGCACGTACGTCTCACAGCTCAGGACGTGGCACAGACGTGGCCGAGCGCACTTTGATGCGGGAGGGAGAGTGGGAGGCCGGCCGCGGGGCTCTGGGTCTGCGGCCACTGCGCAGTCACCTCCCGCTCTTTCCTCAGGGCCGGGGCGGTCCCTCCTTGCACAGACGTCCGTCAGCTCTCCGTTCTTCCCTGGCCCCGGGCAGGCCTCTGCTCCCTCTGCTGCCCCCAGCTGCTCCTTGTCTGCTTGCGGGGTGGCCCTGGGGACCGGCGGGTTTTCGTGCTGGGCCTTCTGGCTCCTGTCCCCGTGAAGCTTCTAGAATGAAGAAGCAGGAAGCCCCACCTCTGAGTCTGGCTCTGGAGCACTTGGGGAGGAGAGTAGCTGGGGCCTTTGCCTGGTGCCTCCAGAGCCGGTGCTGCTGGTTGGGGGAGGGGTGTGCCCCGAGGGCGGAGCCCCCCTCCCACTGTCCCTGCAGTGCTCCTGCAGGGGGAGGTGCTCCGGGAAGCTGCAGGTAGCAGAGAATGTCTGTAGGGAAGACTGAATGTAACCCTCCCGCACAGGAGGCAACAGCCACCACAGTGCCCCCGCGTGTACCCCAGACATTTGGGGGGGGGGCTTAGCCAGAGACGGTGCTGTAGGAGCGGGGAAGCCCCGAGTCCGGCCTGGCTCTGCCTTTTTAAAGGATCAGGAGCACTAGCACTAGATCGCAGAGCCCCCCCGCAGTGTGCGCCGGGGCACGGCCCTGCGAGAGGCCCCGTGGTGACAGTGGGGACGGGACGTGTGCTCTGGGGTGAGACCGCCAGCGCCGGAAGCCCTGGGGCCGGTGTTGCCCGTCTGTGCGCTGGGGCAGCTGGGGGCCCTCCAGGTGGCACACACGCGCACGCAAGCACACACCCGTTCACTGTGATAGTTCTTTACTTTATCTCGACCAAACCCTGTGACAGGAGGGACATAGACCAAGAAGCAGAAGTTGGGAGGATAAGGATCGCAAGCCAGGAGCAGCCAAGCCAGAACCTGCACCGAGCCCGGGAGGGTTACCGCAGGCTCCCTGGAGGAGGGGGCCTGGGTGTGGGGCGAGAACCAGCTGTGTGAGCAGCCACAGCCGGCACTGGGCTAGGGCGGTGCACGTCACCTGCTCTGAGCAGCACGCCTGTGGTAGTAGTGCTTCCCTGATCCAGACGAGGAGATGGGGGCACAGGGAACGGAGTCCTCAGCCAGGGAGGGTGGGGCCAGGACCCGAGGCCACGCCTGGCGCACAGACAGGGGGTTCCCAGCAGGGGGTCCAGGGCACCCGGGGTGGGGCGGGTCTGGCTGGGCCTTGGGAAGCCCCTGCGTGTCTGGCGGACCCGACAGATCAGTGCTGCCCAGACCCCCAGACTTGGTGGACTAGTCATGTTGAAAGACAGTATATCGAAGGCCGAGTTGCTAACTTCAAGTTTGCCTAGTAAGGATACTAGAAAAAGAAAAAGATCCAATTAAAAGTCTATTTATCATTTTGCAAAAAAAAAAAAAAATTTGTCTGATTCTGCCCGGTAAGAACGACGTAATCTGGCAATGAAGGACTGTCCTTTATGTGGAAACGTTTAGCTTTGCAGGAAACGCTTACATCGTCCCTATGTTTTTTTAATTTTATTAATTAAAAAAATTTTTAATGTTTATGTTTAAGAGACACACAGAGAGCACGAGCAGAGGAGGGACAGAGAGGGAGACACAGAATCCGAAGCCGACTCCAGGCTCTGAGCTGTCAGCACAGAGCCTGACTCAGGGCTCAAACCCCTAAAACGTGAGATTGACACTTTACTGACCGAGCCACTCAGGCGCCCCTTTAAATTTATTAGTTTTATTTATTTTAAAGCTTATTATTTTGAGAAAGAAGACACAGGTCGGGGAGGGGCAGAGAGAGAGGGAGAGTCCCAAGCAGGCTCCCCGCTCAGCACAGAGCCCCACATGGGACTCAATCTCACGACGTTGAGATCAAGACCTGAGCCGGAATCACAACCAACCGAGCTACCCCGGCGCCCCTTGTCCCTGTGTTTTAAACGTTTCCCCGCGATCACGGGCCAGTGCATCTGAGCAGCAGTGGACTGATAGGCGCGTCTAAAGGTTTGCCAGGCAGGAGTGGCCCCGCTGGGTGGTGTCTGTCTGGAGGATGTGTCGGCAGAGCGGCTGGCACGCGGCTGTGGAGCGGAAGTGGTGGGCCGGCTGCAGGTGTGCGCGGGCCACAGAGCAGGAGAGACCCTGAGCAGCTCGGCTGGTGGGGCCACGACTTCTCTGGACGGTTCTCCTTCCTGTCCCTGCCCAGGTGCTGGAGGCCGGCTCCAGTGAGCCTCGAAAGGGCCGGAAGGAGACCAGCCCAGCCAGAGAGCCCAGTGGAGTCATGACTCACAGGGGTGCTCACTTCCTGTCCTGGTGGGAGTCCAGTGACCTTGGAGAGTAGACTGTAGAGCCCCGGTCAGTGTCCGAGAGGTGTGTTTTCCTTGATTTTTCAAAGGACTTTAAGGAAGTAGCAAACCTCTCATCTTTTTCGAAAAGTGGGTGCCTTTTTTTTTTCTCTTTTTTTTTTTTAGTTGACATAAAGGGACAAGAGTGGAACTGTGTCACTGTGGACCGTGGGCTGCTCACCCACATGCTCCTTGTGTTGGAGAAAGCCAGCTGCAGGGTGCCTCTGTGTGGTTTAATCTGAGTTGTACTTGAGTTGAATTTTTCCAGATCTATTCCCCCAAACCCACTTTTGTGGCTTCTGCCTGCCCATCCGCCTGTCTGTCCGCCTGTCCATCCATCTGTCGTCTATATTAAGTGGAAACGTGGACCTCGAACACGTGAGGGAAAGAACCGCCCCAGTGGGACTCTGCTGCTGTCACCCGCGGCACCGTGGTGAGGTGACAGGACACTTGGTCCCTCGCCAGAGGGAGGCAGGTCTTGCCTGACTGCTGACAAGCGCAGATTGGAAGATTGGAGGGAACGCGAGGAGAGTGGCGGCGGGGTGCTGGGATGTGGTGGGTGCTGCAGCTCTTGCTGTGTTTAGTCCTCTTATAAAATGCAGTCCGTACTGTGATGTCGTCCACGGGCCTGTCGTCTGTGGGTTCTTGTTGGAGCCGGAGCTGTGTCTTCACTCGCGTTTAGACTGTTCCATTGTGATCTTACTCTCGACCCCAGTTTTTGAAAATTCGAGTTTTGTGTGTTTTCCTGGGCCTTTGTCAGTGGGGGAGGGGCAGTGGGAGAGGGAAAGAGAATCCCAAGTGGACGCTGCACTGTCAGCACAGAGCCCACCTCGGGCCTCGATCCCATGAACTGTGAGATCATGACTTGAGCTGAAGTCAAGAGTCAGATGCTTAATTAACCAAGCCACCCACGTGCCCCTTAACTTTACACTTTATTCATTCATTCATTCATTCATACATTTAGTTTTAATGTTTATTTTTGAGAGAGACACACACAGAGTGCAAGTGGGGGAGGGGCAGGGAGCAAGGGAGACACAGAATCCAAAGCAGGATTCAGGCTCCGAGCTGTCAGCACAGAGCCCGATGGGGGCTCAAACTCACGAACTGAGATCATGACCTGAGCTGAAGTCAGCCACTTAACCGACTGAGCCACCCAGGCGTCCCAACGGTACGTTTTAGATTAAATAACTTTTATTTTAGATTTACCCAAAAAAGTGAAAACCTGGTGCACGAAGTCCCCATAGACCTCCCGAAATGTTAGCATCTTGCTGAGTACAGTGTGGTTCCAGAAC
>CM053567.1:187907696-187941234 GCA_028646485.1 Cryptoprocta ferox
ACCGGGGGGTTGCTCCTCACAAGTTAAAATTGCACAGTATATTCATCGAGCTGAGAACAGTTAAGCTGTAAACAGGGTGCAGCGCGGTGGCTGCTTCCCAGCTCGGCCCCGCTGCCCCGAGGGGGCCGACCGGCTGGTCGTGCGTGGCCCGTACTGTCCTGATGTGCCAGCACACGGCAGCCAGGCTTCCGGCTCTGTGGCACAAAAGTAGCAGCGTGTACACACTCTCCCGTGGTGCGTTTCCACCTGCCTTGCGTGCGGGGTGGGGGGGCCCTGGCTGGGCAAGGGCATCCCTCGAGGCCCCGCTCTGCTCCCCGGCCTCCTGCCGTTTCCGTTCCCTGCTCTCGTTCCCAGCGTGTCAAAGGTGATGGGAAGAACCTCTAAACAAACAAACAAACAAAAATACCTTCTGCTGCTCCCCGGACGCCCTCTCTGCAGGGACGGAGCCGAGGCCTGGGGCCCCACTTCCTAACCGCCCAAGCCTGGGTGGGCAGCCTGGCCCCTCCGAGCCTCTGGTGAGGGGACCCCCCAGTCTGGACACTTGACTCTGAATCTGTAGTGGCCGCAGCCACTGCGGGGAGGGGCGAAGCTGACAGGCGGGCGAGGCGCAGCGCGGCGTGCAGGCCCAGGCCAGGCGCAGGTGGGCATTTCCGCCCTCAGGACAGGCCCCTGAAAGGGATGGTGTCGGGGATGGTGTCGCTCCTGCGCCCGCCACCCCTCACCCCTGCAGAGCCCGCTCCTGCGCCGGGAGCCTCCGCTGGCGCTCTGTCCACAGTGCCCAGAGCACCTGTGGGGGCGCGGGGCTGCCCCCCGGGCTCCTTTACTGGTGAGAGCCCAAGGCCCAGAGATGGGAGGTGACCAGCTTGGGTCACACAGGGGTGGTAGATGCTGGGGATGTTTGTGACTTGGTTTGATTTCTGGTTGTTTGGGGGGGGGGAGTGGGGGGAGCCAGATGCTTCCTGGGAAATCTAATGAGCAGATTTGATGCAAATGATAATGTTTTAGGGCAGTTAATCATGTCCGCAGTCCATCCCCTCAAGAGCAGAATCTGGTTTTGCTTTACTCTTCCCTTTCTTGGAAGGGGGCCTCTGCCCTTAGGCCCCAGCGTTGCCCCCGTCCCCCGGCCGTGGAGCCCTGCACTGGGCACTTGGTACCCAGTGGGAAGAGTGCCCCGTGTGCCTGAAGGGCGGGCTGGCCATGGGGCCCCTGCTGGGAGCGCGGCCCTCCCACAGCACCCTGTTTGTCGCCAGCCGTCAGCCCCAGCGGGTTGGCTCCTTTCTTGGATTCCAGTTTGGCCTGTGGGGGTGCAGAGGTCTTGCAGGGGTGAGCGCCGCTGGGGTGCAGAGCAGCTGGTGTGGGGCCCTGGCGGCCGTGAGGGCAGAGTGCAGGGTGAGTGGCTGCCGGTGAATGAGTGCGCATTTCGGGCAGCTACTTTGTGAAGTGGCTTTAGCGGTTGACTGAGGAAGAGGCCTCTTGGCAGAAGGAAAAGATCGGGGGGCTGTAGGATTTCCTCTCGTTAATGACCCTGTGTTCACGGGGCACCTTCCGTGGCAGCGAGTGCTCGCAGCACCGGGCGGATGTTAACTACCCAGCCGTGGACGCCCGCCGTCGTCGGTGACGGTCCCCAGCCCTTTAAGAGGCACTTACCGGGTCCTCTGCGCCGCCACCTAGGAAGGGGACGGGCTGCTGCCCCCCAGGGGCCGTGGAGGCGGCCAGTACCTGAGAACAGGGTCCCTCCCGTGGCCGCCCTGGGAAGCTCTGGGAAGAGGCGGGGCACCTCAGGCGCTCCGTGGGGGCGGGGGGACGGTCTGCTGCCCCCGAGTGCGCAGGGTTTGCGGTGGGCTCTGCTGGTCCTTTCCAAGGACCCGGGACAGCAAAGTCCGGCCCTGAGGTGGGGGCTCCGGCGTCGGCGTCAGAGCCGACTGCAGGCGGGAGCCCCGGCCAGCTGTGCCTGTCCGGGTCCTCCCTCCCCGTACTGTGCCCGACGGCTCCTTCTGGTGCCCACGTCCCTGCGACGGGCCCTACAAGGGGGAGCCGTTGAGTGCCCTCGGAGGGGAGGTGTGGGCAGGCGGCCGTGCGGGCTCACCTCGTGAACACGTCCACCGCGCGCCGGGCGTGGCCCTCCGACTCTAGCAGTAACTCGTGGCCTCTGTCGTTGTAGGAGGACATGGCCGCTCACGTGGGAGCTTCCCGCAGCCCCCAGGAGGTGATGGAGCATTACGTAAGCATGTACATCCACGGAAACCTGGGCAAGGCCTGCATCCCCGACACCATCCCCAACCGGGTGACCGACCACACGTGCCCCAGCGGAGGGCCCCTGTCCCCCAGCCTCACCACCCCCTTGCCTCCCCTAGACCTCTCGGTGGCCGAGCAGCAGCAGCTGGGCTACATGCCGCTGCGTGATGACTACGAGGTCGAGTATGACCAGGACGCCGAGACGCTCGTCAGCGGGCTCTCGGTCAACTACGACGACGACGACGTGGAGGTCGAGCTGAAGCGCGCCCACGTGGACATGTACGTGCGCAAGCTCAGGGAGAGGCAGCGGCGCAAGAACATCGCCCGCGACTACAACCTGGTGCCCGCCTTCCTGGGCAAGGACAAGAAGGACAGGGAGAGGCCGGCCAGGCGCAAGGTCCCCAAGGAGGAGAAGGAGCTGCGGCTGAAGCTGCGGCCGCTCTACCAGTTCATGTCGTGCAAGGAGTTCGACGACCTGTTCGAGAACATGCACAAGGAGAAGATGCTGCGCGCCAAGATCCGCGAGCTGCAGCGCTACCGGCGCAACGGCATCACCAAGCTGGAGGAGTCGGCCGAGTACGAGGCGGCGCGCCACAAGCGCGAGAAGCGCAAGGAGAACAGGAGCGCGGCGGGCGCCCGGCGGGGCAGGGAGGACGGCCGCGACGGCGAGTTCGCGGCCATCGAGAACCTGCCAGGCTTCGAGCTGCTGTCGGACCGCGAGAAGGTGCTCTGCAGCTCCCTGAACCTGAGCCCCGCGCGCTACGTGACCGTGAAGACGATCATCATCAAAGACCACCTCCAGAAGCGACAGGGGATCCCCTCCAAAAGCCGCCTCCCCAGCTACTTGGACAAAGTCCTAAAGAAAAGGATTTTAAATTTCCTCACGGAGAGCGGCTGGATCTCCAGGGACGCCTCCTGAAGCGGCGGCGCGGGGGGCGCAGCTCCAGGAGCTGGGGTTGGGGGGGGCTCGGGGGGAGGGGAGGAGATGCGTTCCCCCCCCCCATTGTTGCTCTTTTTTAAACGAATTGAGTTCCTTTCTTTTAGGCTATAAATTCTTGGCATGGGCCCCCGAAAGCAGCAATAGTAACGATTTTGTCGGGTCACGGGGGACGCCGATACGGGCCCGTTTTAGCGTAGTCCTGAGGCGGAGCCGGGAGGTGGTGATTGGCCTTTATGTTCAGTTTGGGGAACGTTACGGGATGGGGTCGTTTCCTTTTGCGTCTTCCCTTTGGTACGCAACTCGTGCTGTGGGTAAAAGTAAAAGCCAGCTCCACCCGGTGACACGGCCTCTGGCTGGCTGCTGGGGACTCCCGGGGCGGGGGGGGGGGTGGGCACAGACGCCCCAGCACAGCCCCGGCACGCGGCACTTTAGGTGGGGGCCAGGGCGGCAGGTGGGAAGCGGGGCTGGAGAAGCACAGGGACGTTTCCGCACGAGCCTAGAGGAAGAATCGGGGGGTGAACAGGGTCCACGTGAGCCTCCCCTTGAACTGCCGGCAGCGCGGGGTCCCGGCCCCTTGCCTCACTGCCGCCCGCCTTGGGCAGGCTGGCGCGGGGGCCAGGACCTGGGCCCGCCTTCCGGGCAGCTGCTGCCTGCGGCGCGGCTTACTTGGGAGGACTCCTTTCAAAAGAAAGTTTAAGGCTCTGATTTCTGGAGTCCGCCGTCTCCAGGATTTTCACATGGTCGCAATTCCCTTTTCGCTGAAACGGACCTTGACTGTGCCAGCCTGGCTTAAGTGTCTACTTCAGGGGGCGGCCAGTGCTCCGCACGCCAGCCGGGCCGGACTGGGCGGGGCTTTGGACCGCTCGCTCGCTCGCTCGGCTTTGGCCGCGGGCCCCCGTTCGTGGATGCACACGGTACCTTCCTTCTGGAACTGGAGTCCTTTGTCTTCCTGCTGCTCAGGGTTGGTTCTCATGTCCTAAGGCCCTGCTTGAGAGTCAGAGCGACTGCAGACCCCAGCACCCCACTCTTCCTGGAGCTCATCCTGCCTCTCCCACCCCCATAGCTACCCAGAGACTTTACCTTCCTGAATGTTTGGGCTTGAAGTTACATTAAAGTGAAGTTATTTGAAAGACAAGAGAAAAAGACCCTCGTTGTTTCCAAGGACTTAATTACGGTGCCTTTTCCTTTCTTTTTAAACCTCCTGTCCCCCAGGGTAAATTTTTCAGCATTAAATAAAACATTTCAAATATATCGTATGTGGCTTTAGTTCTAAAGTACGTCGCAGGCTGGCAGAAAGCGCTCCGTTAGCCAAGCCCAGGACTTCTCTGGACAGAAGGGAGAAACACAGTGAGCAGTAGCGTTACTCATGAGGCCACCTCCACACCGCCCCCCTGCAGGGTGACTACTGCTGGCAGAGGGCCAGTGCCGTCCACCACGGAGCAGCGATGGAGACGGTGCATAGTGGGGACAGGCCCGTGGTTCTCACCCGAAGTTCCTGGACCAGCAGCGTCTGTCCTGGGAACCTGCTAGAATTGCAGACCCTCGGTCCCGCCCCACCCTGCAGCTTCAGAAACCTTAGGCCTGGGGCCTTAGGGCCGGGTGTTTGGGAGCCTTCCACGTGCCTGGGACGCAAGCTGTGGCTACTCTGGTGCTGTCACTCATTGGCTGCTCTGCATCCGGTTCCTGGTTTGGCGAGGTTCCGAATTTAGTAGTACCTTGATATAAAATGGCTGCCAGACCAAAACTTGAGAAGCAGAAGTTCCCGGTAAACGTGTGGCCGGGGCCAAGGGCTGTCAAATGAGAAATGTGCTTAAGCGAGTTTTTAGTACGTGTATCTGTTGGATAGTATGAGGGATTTAGGCTTGACTGTTCTAAAACAGCGAATGCGTAACTTCCGTTAACGTGCGCACGTGCGCGCTAACGCTGTTCATGACTCGCCTCTCACCCCATCAACGCCAGCTATGCCGGTCACGCTAGTCCTAGCTGCTGCTGCTGCTGCTGCCGCCTCAGCCCTGGGGTGGCCATATGTAACGCTCCCGGAAAATTTGTCCCCATAATCCCATGGAATTGGTTTTGTTTCTTTTTCAAAATTTAGACTTTGAGTCAAGAAAGTCAGATAATCCAGCTATTCAAAAGAATGCTTTCCGGATGGCCGACATCCCATGAACGTATAAAACCCCGAACTCTACAACGTTTGTCACCTTTCACGCATCCATGAGTTGGGAACAAAGTGGTGTCGCTGCTGCGTGTCCGCGTCGACGCTCCTCCAGCCGGTGTTAACCAGTGCGCGGCGTCAGGACAGGGACCGCGTGGGGCAGGTTGTAGCCGGCACCTGTGTGTCAAACCCATGCTTCCCCAAGTAAGAACTGTGCGTTGTCAGGCAGCGCCCTTCCCCCGAAGGTGGCGGTTCACCCACGGGGCGCGCTGTGCCAGCAGCCAGGCCGCGAAGGCCCGTCCCGCGCAGACGGTGGCGGCTCAGTGGTCCACACACAACGCATCCAGCCTGCAGTTCCGCGAACCCCAGGAACTCGACAAGAAGCCAGTTACGACGTCTGAGCTCCAGTGTAAACAGGCATGTAATTAAAATGTGTTCCCACTGGTGACGACACTGGGAGAGACGCAGCGCAGCCCAGCCCAGCCATCCGCCTCAGCTCTCGGCAGCCGCAGCTCCAGCCGACCAGGGAGCGGGCTGCACACGTTTGTAGAAATTCGTTTCAAGAGTCACTTATGCAGCTTTCGTTTCACAGAGGAGTTCCGGGAAGGTAACATGAGATACTTCCAGCAACCCAGGCTAAAAAGCAGAGCTGTGACCCTAGCTGGGTTTTCCCAGTGCGCTACGCTGCCTGCAGTTCTGGGACAAGCTTTTGACCAAGTAATTTCTTAAAAGCGTGCTTAAAGGAATAGGGCATGTTTTGAAGTGGTATAAATTAAAACTTTAATTATGGGAATATTGCCTACATCTTTCAAAATTACAAGCAAAATAAATTGCCCCACCTTTTTATGCAGTAAATGAATTTAACAGTGTTGACCTCGACTCCTACGAGTAGCTCTTGGAGGCAAAGGCAGTCGAAGGTTGGATTTTCTCTGGTTTGTAACATCGCTCGCTCAACTCTTCTCTCCATGTGGATGAGGAATGGAGGGGAGGTGTTCTGGCGGCAGCCCAAGTGTTTGTGGTCCCCTTCCTGGTCCCCTTCCCCGGTCTGTAGGTGGGGACATCCGCCCCCAGCAGAGTCCCAGTTACAGGCCAGCCTGTGGCCACACCAGACAGAAACTGACCTGTGCGCGGACGGGGCTCGAGCACACGGCTTTGGGGTTTGAGCAGACACCGGGAGAGCATGTCGTGCTTAGCAGGTGGACGCCCTCCACCAAAGTACACACAGCGGTTAGCAGAGTAGGAAAATAAACGTTAGGGCTTTAATCCTCTTAAATAAAATTTAACAATTAAACATGAACATTTCAACTGTACCGAGCGTGCAGCGGTCAGATTCTGAGAAAGTCCGCCTCACCAGGGAAGGTGCCTTCGGGTCATCAGGAACTAATGAATACAGATCTGAACGTTTCTACGAATAGATGAACAAATCAGGGCAAAAGTGACCGGTTTTCGTCAAATTCAGTTACTGGCAAACTACGGTGGTGAGGGCTGTTCAGGCGCTCGTGCTCACTTCCCGTGTCCGGAGAAAAGCCGGAGGCCGGTCAGGGCGGCCGGACGGGATCTGACTGTAAATGAGCCCGTGTACCAAGGGCGTCATGACCCTGTCCTGAGCAGGAACGTGCTGAAACCCTTGCCTTCCCTTCACTGAAATGAGGCAGCGGACTGAGTGCAGGGGACACCGCGGGCCACCAGGTGGCCAGCGTGGTTCCTGATGACACGTACTTGCTCACGACACGTGGCCATCGCCAGGCTGTGAGCAGCTCGAGCTCCTGCGATCCAGGACACTCCAGGCCCCGGAAGCGTCCCGCCAGCCTGTTCTGGAAGCACGCGGGGCTATTAAAGGCGTGTTAAAAAACAACGAACAGACTCCCGAATTAGAGGCCACTCACGCATCTGTGCCACCGGCTGAACTGTCTGCGTAGCCGCTGGTTACTAGTTTTCCAACAAGGTTTGGGAAGGGGTCAAAAGGAGAGAAGAGACGAGCCGGGCTTTGGGGAGTCCCAGCGAGGGCCTCCTGGAACCCAGGGCCATCCCGCGGCGCTACGCCGCCTTCACCACCCCCACCAGCGCGGGCCGCAGCGTGCGCCCGTGCAACTTGTAGCCCACTTTGCTGACCAGCGCCACCGTGCCCGGCTCCTTGCCCGCCACCGGCGTGTGGAACAAGGCCTCGTGCTCGTAGGGGTCAAACTTGGCCCCCACGGGGTCCAGCCGCAGCAGGCCGTGCTTCGTGAACACCTTCTGGATCTGGAGCTCCGTCATCACAAGCCCCTCGTACAGGCTCTTCAGATGTGGGTTGTCATCTTTAACCTCCTCCTTCGGGACACTCTGCGTCGCCTTCTCCAAGATGTCTGCCACCTCCAGCAGGTCCTTACAGAAGCCCTGGATGCCTAGAAGAGGTGGGGAGACATGGTCACCTGCGTTCCCCACCCGCTGCCCGGGTGCTGGAGGCCGGAGCCCCACCGACCGACGCCCAAGCCGTTTAACGGCAGCCTTTCAAACCGTCTGTCCGTCCTGGACTGTTAGTGGTGTGTTTAAAACAAAAAATCCACCCCACAAAGACCGAAACCCTTTTCTGGGTTTCGACCAGAGCTGATCAGGCATGAAGACAAACAGCCAACAGCACGCAGAACCGCCTCACCATCAGGGCCGCCCCTGGGCCAAGAGACTGCGATCGTGCGCAATGCGTCACCCTGTGGCCAAGTCCCCCCCACCCCCGCAAGCCTTAGCCTTACGTAACCTGACAGAACAAACAACACAGGAGAAAAGTCACTCGACATCCAAGGTGGCGTGGCCCAGCGAGAGGCACGTGCTTTTCAAGAAAACATGTCAGATGCTGAAGTCGGGGGTGACCGCTGTGCACAGGCGGGGACCTGCCACGGTCCCGCGCCCGCCTCTGCAGGAGGCAACACGTGTGTGGGACTTCCCATCATTCTCCCTCCTGCTTTAAACTGGGATTTCGGGGCGCCGGGGGGCTCTGGCGGTTAGGCGTCCAGCTCTCGACTACAGCTCAGGTCCTGACCTCACGGCGCAGGAGACTGAGCCCGGTGCCGGGCTGTGCATGGACAGTGCGAAGCCCGCTCGGGGTCTCTCTCCTGCCCCTGCCTCTGCTCTTGTGCACACGCTTGCTCTCAAATAAACTAACTTAAAAAAAAATTAAATAAAAGGGAATAAAAAACTAATAAAAACATGCATCTCTCACAGGCTGACCTTGTGCCGGTTCTTGGAGAACTGCCTGCCCCACGGCGCGTGCGGGCTGAGAGCCGGCCACCAAATCGTCCCACAGGTGACAAGCACACTTCCAGGCCGCGCCCCCTCGAAGGAGCCCCTGGGCGCTGCGGAAAGATTCTACTGAGGGGCCCCACTTAGCCTGGGGAGCCAGGGGAGAGGTCCGTGAGCCAAGGCCTGAGGTTATGCAAACATCTGAGGGCTGAAGCGGCCACTCCACCGGGAAGAGGGGGGCCGAGAGCAGACGAAGGCTCAGGTGGACGCAACCCCCCCCCCAGCCCCACACGCCTCAGAGCCACCTCGGTCTCGGCTGCAGACCACCCCGATGGAGGAAGCATCTCAATAGAGAGACTCGAATGTTGTGGTTTCTCAGAGCAAATCAAATTGTGCTTACGCCGTAATCTACTGAAAGTAAAATAACGTTTTATGTATAAAAAAATTAACACACGTCAAAACCCGCTAACCATCATTTAAGCTTTTGGTGGGTTATAAACAAAAACCATAACAAACATAGTAATAAAAAGGTGGAAATATTAGGAGAATCACCAAAATGTGACACGGAGACATGAGGTGGGCAGATGCTGGCGGAAAAAGGACCTGCTCACCACCGGGCTGCCACAAACCTTCAATCTGTATGTAAAGAGCGCATCACCTGTGAAGCGCAGTAAGGCGGGGCTTGCCTGGGTTTTAAAACCGCTTTGGCCCAGACCAGGGCAGAGGTGGCAGAGGGAAGTGGACGGAAGAGAGACCAGCCGTTCACCACTTGCGGGACGGGATGCGTGTGGGGACAAGGGACAGGAAAGGGAAATTTCAGACTACTGACCTAAATGAGTGCCAGGATGGACAACAGAATTCTCTACTAAAATGAGGAAGAAAAGCACAGATAAAGGGAAGATTAAAATACCTGGGAGACCTCCGGGTAAAGATGCGGAGCGCACACAGGACACATGGGACTAGAACGCAGAAGAAATGTCTGAGCCACAAAGAACCTGTGTGATGCCTTTTAGACCCACTGGTGGTGGTGGGGGGAGTCTCCTGGGGGGCACGCCGACAGGAGGGGAGGCCACCCCAATCCCCGGAGGACCCAGGCACCTGAAGACCAGGCAGCGAAGAAGCCAACGAACGGCATTCCCAACATAAGGAAGAAAAACTGCTCTGAGATCTGCTACCTGTTCAGCGTGGCAGCACGAGTCCTGGATCTTGGTGTCCACTCGCCTGTGTCCCTACAGCGTGTCCCTGGGCAAAGTATTTAACATCTCACTGCGAGCCTGAGGTGGTTCTAGAATGTGGGAGAACGCCGCCTGCCTGCCGGTTCCATACGGAGGTTCAGCGAGCACTCATATTGTAGCCTCATGTTCAATGGCCACCACCACCCTTCCTTACTGGCTCTGTGACGAGCGGCGACTCATTTAAGCCTCGATGACCTCAAATGTAAAATGGGAAGGACGCTTGACACGAGTATCTAAATGCTGACAATGCAGACAGCATCTTAGATCTTTCTACTAGGTTACCGCTGAAGTAGCTAAAGAAAGAACATCAGGGAGGCTGACCTGCTGGAATTCTCTGCGGGCTCAGATAACCTCAGGCTAACCAAGGTCTGCGTGGGGAAGAGCAGTGAGCACGCTCCTCACTGGAGGGATGACACCAATAATTCCAAGTGCGAGTGACAAGTGCAACTTTCGCTCCTTCCAGGCATCTGCATCGCTGACTCGTTTCAGCCGGAGAAAATGCACCAGCAGCCTCTCCACGGCCTCCCCGGTGGATTCTGCTGTTTGAACCTCACGTGCGCACTCCGCCCACCCTCCCAGCCTCAGTTTTCTAGGATCCATATCATATGGTGTTTAAAGTTACCGTATAATTTTGCCTCTTCCACCAACTTCTGGCTCCTCTGCCGCAAGTTCTCCGTATCTGCCAAAGCCCGCTTATATTTTTCCTAAAAAACAAACAAAAAAACCCAAGACATTTACACGAACGCATCATGAAACAAATTCATAAGAAAACAAATCTGATATTAACAAATTCCGAGTCAAAATACAAATGACATTTACCACGTTTGGGATTTTAGACCACAGGCAGTGCAGCTTAACGTGCAGAAATAAGTTACGCCTGTGTCCTCACTGCCACTGCGCCGAGAGGAAGAGGTCAAGGTGTCTCGTGTTTATACTGCCCCACGTGCACAGCTGGGAAAGGGTGAGGAAAAGCATCTGCTTTCTCACGGCTCTGATGGTTTCATCACCCATCAAGGAAGGGCCGCTCACTTCCTCGGCACAATTTCCAACCTCAGGGGCTGACGCACCCAGTTTCCACACCTGGTGGCTTTAGGGGACCCGCCCGCCCACCGAGGAGATCAAAGCCCACCCACGAACCTTCGGTCTTTGGAACACGGCCCAGACGCGGCTCTGTCCCAGCACGTGCTGGGCACCCATCACTGAACGCTGACGCCCTCCCCGCTCCCCACCAGTTTTCCTGCCATGGCGCTCATCTACCGAGCACTTGTTTTAACACGGACTCCATGACTCTGGGGCCTCTGCCCTCCCCTGTTGTGCACCTGCAGGCAGTCCCAGTGCTGTGGTTAAGAACAAGGCTCCTGAGGCTCAAACCCTGGCTCTGCCCCTCAGTAGCTAAGCGGCCTGGGGAACTTCACCTAGCCTTTCTGTGCCTCAGTTTCCTCATCTGTTACCAGGGGTCCACAGCTGACTCACAGGACGTTGAGAGGAGTAATATACACAAGGTGGCGAGAACAGAGCCAGTATATAGTGAGCGCTTCATACGATCGTTTTAAATCCTTAAAGACCCTGACTGCTGCCGCCGATGCCTCCTCACGTGGGGTCATACTCAGTCCTTCTAACTAGTTCCTGAACTCCCTCCCTCCCTGGGAGAGCACAACCACCCCAGCTCTGGAGCCAAGCCTGGTCTCCCCTAAGCCCCGGCTCCAGTGCCAAAGTTGGGTCTCCCTCTCTTGTAAAGACCATCCCGAGTCTTAGTATCATCTGTGCGGCGTGTGAAGAGGACTCTCAGGCCAGAACCAGAGCCGCACAGGATGTGGGTTCTAGTCCCTTCCTCAGCAAGACACCGCCGATATCAGAAGACCCTCGCCTGCGGTCCCACAGATCACGCCTCCCCGCAAGTGCCGCGCCACCTCACCACTGTCTCCTTCAGCTGCTCCTCCAGCTTCAGCTTCTCGTCCAGGAGCCCCTGCTCTGAGGAGGGAGCGTCTGTCTTCTGTTCACGTTGACCCGCGTCCTCTTCCAGGTTCTGGCCACTGTTCTTCTGTCTCGTGGCCGTGCACAAGAGCCGAGGAGAGGACCTAAGGCAAGGCCACAACGCTGTGAATTAAGACTGTGGGTTTTCTGCTTGAAAGTCAGATGTACGAGGGCCACCTGGATGGTTCGGTTGGTTAAGTGCCCTAAGTGCCCGACTCCCGACTTCGGCTCAGGTCATGATCTCACCGTTGGTGACATCGAGCTCTGCATCGGGCTCTGCGCCGACAGCACGGAACGTGCTTGGGATTCTCTCTCCTCTCTCTGCTCTTCCCTCACTCCCTTGCGCACACACTCCCTCTCAAGATAAACACTTAAAGAAAGTATCTACAAAGTACTATAATTTGGGGGCTTAACCAAGACAAAAGAAGAACCATGTGCTTCAGAAGGCTCAGAGCGGAGGGCTTCTAGCCTTGGGGACACGGAGGACCGTGAAAGGCTTTGTGCCCAGGGGCTCCGAGGAACAGGTAAGAGCTACACCTGAGGAGTCTGGACCGGAGCTAGGAAAGCGGGGGGATGTGCAGGGGGAAAGACTTCGGGTGTATCCAGTCTGACCCCCACAAGAAGAAGGTTAAGTGATAAGCCCACCGTCACGAAGTTTCTAACGAATCACAGAACAGCCTTAAAACTCAGATTTCTTCTACGCGCTCTTAATTGTGCCGCAGTTCGATCTGAAAACAAACCACCGTCATCCTTCTCCCCAGATGGAAGTACCCTGCCGCCGGGAACGGGAGAGCGGTCTGCGCACAGCGCACGCGTACAGCATGTTCAGGGCGGCACGGGACAGCGGCGGGCCGGAAACACAACGCTCGTCGGAGGGGACGTCGCTGGATGAACCGGTGCTTCCACAGCGGGGACCACTGTGCCGCCACCAGAAACCACGTCCAGCTCTCCCCTGGGACACGCGGCCGCTGCCCCCGGCGGCAGGAGACGCAAGTCAGAGAGACAGACGGAACGCGAAGCCCTCGGGCAGGGACACACCCTGCGTGTGCCCCGCGTCTCAGCCCCCAGGGGACCCAAGGACCCACAGTCACGGGGGGAGCGGTCTTTCGCTCCGCTGTGCTGCTCCCCGGGCGGGAGCCGCAGTTCCTGAGCCCTTCAGCGTCGCTCCGCAGCCCGCAGAGGGTCTGGGAGCAGGTGGCAGGGACGCCACAGGGCCGGGTCCCTGCCCCTCGGGTTTTCTGGAGAGCGAGGCTGAGCCTCGCCGAGCGTGACTCCTGGAGCCGTGAGGGCAGCTCCGCTCTCGCTCCCCCATTCGAGCCTCTTTCCACGAAGGTAGTTCAAGGACAGAAATTAATGCTACTCTGCCGATCGCTTTCCTGGCCATTAATTCAGTTACAAAACCACAAATTACCCAAGCGGGGGAAAAAAAAAGCCTTTTCACTCAGGTAACCCGGTGGGTCACTGCTCTTTGTTCCCCTGTTTTGTTTTCTAGAACTTATCAGGCTGGCAACCCCCCTCACCCACTTTCCTGGCAGGTAATCTCGCCCCCCTCGCGGGTCCTCCCCTCCGCGTGAGCAGGCTCCTCCGGGACAAGTCCAGACCGCAAGTAACTGCGTTCCGAGCCGTTCCTGCCGCAAAGACGACGCTAAATCCTCTCACACTAACTTATGATGCAAGACTGAAGGAACAGCGGCTGCAGCATAACGACAAGACACAGGGCCGCTGGGTGGCTCAGCCATTTCACCGCCCCCCTCCTGACTTCCGCTCACGTCCCGATCCCAAGGTCTGCGGGATCGAGCCCCGCCTCCGGCTCGGCCAGGATCCCGCTCGGGATTCTCGGCCTGCCGCCCCCGCGCGTGCGCTCTCTCCCAAAGTAAATACACATCATGACGACGGACCCGGCGAGCGCACCGGCTCTTGCGACCGTCACTGTGGAGTCGTGCGCGCGTCTGAATACATTCCTCGCTCGACGGCGGAGCGGCCTTCGAGGCACCTGCGACCTGAGACTCCGGAAAAGGCGGAGGTGGGGAAGGAATTCGGGCCCGAGGGGAAAAAGCCCGGGAACCGCCTCCCGACTTCCCGAGCGCCCCCGGGGCCCCGGCCTGGCGCGGCCCGAGCACGCGCGCCCCGTACTGCTGGCGACCCGGCGTCCCGCGCGGGGCCCGAGCCGGGGCCGCCAGAGCCGGGGGGCAGCGCCGGAAGCCGGGCCGAGGCTCAGGCCCTGCGCGCGCGAGGCGAGCCGCGGGCCCAACACGCCCAGCTCGCGGGCCGGACGGAGCCGGGCAGGGCCGGCCGCGGGGTCTCCGCCCGCGCAGGAGCGGCACTGGGCACCACGCCCCTCCTCGGCCACCCGAGCTGGGCGCCCCGTACCTGAGAGACAGCGCCAAAGCCGGGAGGCTGCGCCGCGCCACCCTCACGCACCGAGCCGCCATGACTGTCGCCGCGGCCGCCGTCACTGCGCACGCATCAGACATGCGCAGACGCCGCTGGCCCGCCCCCTCGGAGGGCTGGCCACTCGCGTAGAAGCTATGCCTGCTTCCCCGCCCAACTACTTCCCTTCAGCCAGTCCGTAACCGCTTCTCTTCTGATGGACATAAAATATCAACCAATAATTGTGGGTCATTGCTGAGCACTTCCCTCACCCCGCTGCTTCCCCTCCCGGTGGGCGGGGTCTTAGGCTCTCCGGAGCCGCAGGAGGAGAGCCGGTGAAAGGTGAAGGGAACCGAAGGAGGAGACGCCCGCGGGCGGGGCGTGGTCCAGGGCAGAACCAATGGGGAAGAGGCTTCGGGGGGCGGGGCGCCGGAAGTGCGGCGCTCAAGCCCAGGAGACGTGCGTCCCGCGAGTCCTGTCGCGCTTCCGCTGCCCTTCGCTCTGGGGGCGGGCGCGGGTGCTGCGCGGCGCGGGCCTCCTGAGCGTCGGGTGGTTACACACGTCAGCTGTGGGCCGGGGCGCAGCCTGGGCACCTGCGGGGACCTGAGGGTCGCCGTAAACCCCGCGGTTTGCGGACTCGTGGTGGGGATGGAGGGCAGGGCCGGGGGCGGGCTGGCGGGGACTCCGTCTCCGTCCGGGACCCCTGGTGGGGCAGTCGCGGGAACCCGGGAGGCGGATGTGACAGCGTTACCGTGTGGACTGTGGAGGACAGAGACACGCGTGTACGCTGGTTTTCTTTGCACTTTACTATCACCTTCGCTTTTCTCGGGATAAAACAGAACAGTAAGAACGGCACCTAGGACTACTTTGGGGACTCAGCTAAAGCTCATAAATCCAAACATTTTCATTAATCTGACAAAGGCCGTTGGTACTTTATGACATGCCCTGAAGCGGAGGTGCGGCTTTTCTTACACCCCGTGGCTGCTGTCCCTCCAGCCAGGGGCCCCCAGGAGCCCGGGCTCAGCTCCTGCTCCAGCGCTCCTGGCCCGCAGGCCTGGCTGCCAAGAGGGAAGGCTGGAGCCTGTGGCACCTCCTACGGTGGAGGGCGGGACGTGTGGTCTCTCAGGTGGAGTGTTGCCTGCGTGTCACACTTGTGAGGACCAAGCCCCTGTTCTTTGCTTTGCTCCCGTTAAAAGCATTGGTGTTGCTGGGTGACTGTGTGCACTGTGCCCGAGCCCGTGACACCTGCAGGGAGAGGCAAACAGCCAAATTCAGAATGTGGGCTGTTCTATGGAAAAATGACCCAGTTTATTAATTAATTAAAGGGCTGGAGGGGAAAAAAAGAAGTAGGACTGTTGAGGATAAAAGCTTAAAACCATAATTAAATGGGTGTGTGGATCTTATTTGGATCATACTAGAACAATCCAACTGTGAAAAAGACACGTATGGAGCGCCTGGGTGGCTCAGTCAGTTAAGCATCCGACTTTGGCCCAGGTCATGATTGCACGGTTCGTGGGTTCGAGCCCCGCGTCAGGCTCTGTGCTGGCAGTTCAGAGCCTGGAGCCTGCTTCCGATTCTGTGTCTCCTCTCTCTGCCCTTCCCCCGATGGCGCTCTCTCTCTCAAAAATTAGTAAACATTTAAAAAAATATTTTTAAGTAAAAACGCGTGACACGGGAGTAGGTTTGAATATAAACATTATTAAATGATATAAGGAGTTATTGACACTTTTGTTAGGGAGACGTAGGGGCCTGATGGTTAGGTAAAAATGTCCCAATTGTTTGGAAATGCAAACGGAAGTATTTACAGCATGTTGCCACAGTGTTTGGAATGTGCTTTATAAATACTCTTGTAAAGAAATCATGAAGATAGAAATTCGGTGGCAAAACGTCGGTAACAGTGAACACTGTTAGAGTTATGACTTTTGTATATTTGAAATTTTCTGTAATAAAATGTAAAACGGTAATGTGATGTTTCTCACCGGCCGTGATATTGGGCAGGCCACTTAATTGCTCTTGGCCTTGATCCTTGATCTGCTCACCTAGAAAACTGGGATCGTGTCATTTATTGTGAAGTTTAAAAGAGATACAAATATTCATTCCCTAACTTCTTCAAACTCGGAATCAGACGGGCATCCTAAATAGCTTACGGCGCAGAATGAGGGCAACCAACAGAGAGTTATAGCCACTGTGTCCCGGGACAGAGACAGGCACAGGTTGTCACAGACGCAATGCCACACCAGAGAGAGAACCACCAGTTGGTCAAGGCCTTCCAGGAAGCCATGCTCCCCATCTGTGTCCCGCCCCTTGGAACTGCCATGGAACGAAGTCTGCCTGTGCTGCCACCTTGTGGCCACATTGGGAACTGCTCCAAAAGGGAGCTTGGGTCACGCCTACAAAGGTGTCATTTTGCCACTGCTCTTGGGATTCAACTCAGGTAGTGCCCTGAGGTCTTCCTCACCTCAGTGCAAGTCCTCTCTACATGGAGAGGAAGCTGCTTGTGTGGGGAGACTCCTGGATCAGCCCGCAGAACACACTTTTAGCAAAGGTCACGGGTGGCCCAGGCAGGGATGCAGGAAAAGGAAGCCATACCGTGCGTGGCGCCCCCAACAAAGATGGGGTGACATTTAAGAAGGTGTCTCCGGAGAAGGTCTTGCAGGCGGCCCGATAGCGTGTGGGCCATGGGTGCGGTCCTCATAATAGCCAAGTGCCCGTGGGTGCCAGGCTCTGGGCAGATGTCCTTTTGAGTCAGCACACAGGACGGTGATGAGGAGACGGAGCCCAGTCAGGTTAGGGGACTTGTTCAAGGTCACAAAGCCAGAAAAAGGCAGAGCTTTTGCAGTTTTCTCAACTAATCTCAACTTCGATGTGACCGTCAGAGGTGCAGCTGGGACCTGCATCCGTGTGAGTGGCCACAAGCTGCATTGTTGTTATTATTATTATTTTATTTTTATTTTATTATTGTGCCTCAGCAGGGACATAGATTTTCATCCTTTTATCCAACTCAAATTAGCCAATAAAAAAATATTGTTAATAATAGGTGTAGTAGACAGAACTCTAAAGATGGGCCCCCAGATCCCCACCCTCTGGAGATCCGATCCAACACGATTCTAGATGCTTCTCTGAAGGCACTTGGCAGGTGTAGCGGAAGGCCCAGGCCAGTCGGCCTTAACGGAGATTATCCGGTGGGCTTGGCCTTGGTGAGCCCTTCATAAGCGGAGACGTTGCCCCAGCAGGCAACGTTAAAAGAGCTTCAAAGCATGAGAATGGGTCGGACGGCCACTGCTGCTTTGGTGATGGAGGGGACACGTGAGAGGCAAGGCAAGGGTGTGGCCTCTAGGAGCAGAGGGAGGCCGTCAGCTGCTGGCCAGCAAGGAAATGAGGACCTCAGACCTGCTGTTGCAAGGAGCCGACTCTACCAGCAAGCTGAGGAGCCCCCAGGAGCCCAGCCTGGCGGCACCTGATGTTCCAAGGTCCGGAATGAGAGCCCAGCCCAGTGCACTGAGCCACAGCATAAGCCCGTGAGGCGGCCGTTATTGTCTGGGCTTCCTTTGATTATTTTTTTTTAATTTTTTTAATGTTTATTTATTTTTGAGAGAGAGTGTGTGTGAACAGGGGAGGGGCAGACAGAGAGAGAGAGGGAGACACAGAATCGGAAGCAGGCTCTGAGCTGTCAGCAGACAGCCTGATGCGGGGCTCAAACTCATGACCTGTGAGATCATGACCTGAGCTGAAGTCGGACGCTTAACCGACTGAGCCCCCCAGGAGCCCCATCTCTGATCATGTTTTGGATCTCAGCACACAGAATGCGTTAATCATACACCTTGTTCCCTTTTTCATCATCGTGGCTCATTCTTGGCTCACTTGTGACTGTTCCTTTGTTTTGGTGGCTGAACCCTCCGCCCAGAGGAAACTGGGGTTCCCAGGCCGAGAGGCTTCCCTGAATGAGGTTCCTGACGTCTGGCAGCAAATTTCACGCCACTCGTCCCTAGCACACCGGCTCTGAGCGCAAGGGGTGTGCTTGGTAAGAACATGCCACCAGAAGGGGCCACAGACTTTCAAGTTGAAATAACTTTGTGCATAAAGAGCCCCATCGTTCGCACGGGGAGCAAGGGAGTGCACCCTTAACTCACAGCACTTCCCTGAGAACAGTGTAAACATACCTGTAGTTTTCGGACCACGTGAGGCTCCGGGGCCCGCGTGGGTGGTCTTCTCTTCCCACAGAGGTGGGGAGACGGTGGCCTTGGCTTGCCCAAAGGACAGGAAAGGAGGGAGGAGGGGATAGGTGAGCCCCTCGAATCCCAGGGAGAGCTTCTTACAGACCCTGTGGGGATGAGAGAGCGTTTGAATCTAAGGCTGATTACGTTGTTCGCCACGGGGCCCACTGTGTTTCGAACC
This sequence comes from Cryptoprocta ferox, assembly GCA_028646485.1. Taxonomy (NCBI): domain Eukaryota; kingdom Metazoa; phylum Chordata; class Mammalia; order Carnivora; family Eupleridae; genus Cryptoprocta; species Cryptoprocta ferox. The sequence continues at coordinate 187,926,217 of CM053567.1, forward strand.
CTCCCGTGTGTTGGTCGAATCCATCATCGGCTAGAAAAAAGGACCATGAAAAGCGCCGTGGATGAGGACTGGCAGGAAGGATGGTTTCTCATTAGAGGAATAAAGATGATTTTAGAGGCGCTGGAAGATGCGAAGCACCGGGTAGCTCAGGCGTCGGCCTTCCCCCGCCTTCCGCGGCTCTCCCTCCCGCGTCCCAGGTAGGAAGCTCAGTCCCTGTGCTCTTTGCCTCGCCTTGGATTGATCACAAGCCCAGACCTGGAGCCATCTCGGGGGTGATGGCCGTGACCCTGCGGGACTGCAGTGAGCAGGGCCGAAGTGGCTCTGTCCCCTGAATGATGAGGCCAAGGACACTCGTGGTCTCGTGAGAAGCGAATGGCTTGGCTGCACATCCTCCAGATGATGACCTGTAGCAGTGACAGTGGCCGCGGCTGCCACCGCTAACGGTGTTCAGGGGACGGGTGTCACGGTGGCGCTGCACGATGCGTGGGGTGCCTTCCCGCCGGCAGTGCTTGCGAGCAGCGGGGCTCCCGGGAGCGATGTCTGAAGCTGGGGTGCTCGAGAGCCTCCTGACCCACTGTCCCTTCCCCTGCCACTGGCAGCCTGGGCCGGCTGTCAGGACCCAGATTCCTAAGCTCTCCTGGGTCAGCGAGCCAAACAGCAGTAGCCCAAACCATGGACACCAACTTCCCCCTCGTGCAAAAGTCCTGGGGTGCACAGTGTGCAGCTCCCCTGGTGGCTCTGTGCGCCCAGGTTATCAGGGGCCCGGACTCCTGCCCCCTGCTGCTCTGCCCTCCGCACGGTGTGGCCCCTGGCCCTCACCACCGGCCATCATCAGTCACAGCGGCGTCCCAGACAGCAGACCTTGGAGCTGGGGGCGGGGAAAGGCCACACCACAGCAATCTCTCATGGACGGCCTGTGCAGGGGGGTTGCAAGCTGGGAGGCTGGGTCACGGCCTGCAGGCTGCGAGCCTGCTCCTTCCTGCTGTTCCACCCCGGCCTCCCCCTGCACCTCCCCTGTCCACCCTGGTGTGGATCCATCTCTCGTCAGTCTTGTTTTCTAGGGGGCCTTACGCTTGGAGCGCAAGCTCCGTGGGGGAGACAGGGTCCCAGATCAGGCGCCCGGCACTCAGCACAGGCCCCGCCCAGCGGACCTGTGGTGAAGGCCTCTGGGAAGTGTCTTTGGTGTGACGAGATCGGAATGCTGTCCCTGAGATCGGAATGTTGTCCCTCTCCGTAGCCAGATTAAAATCATAGCTGCTTCACAGACTGGACGGTTTCCCCTTGGGTGTGGAAACTCAGAGGCGCTTGCCTTCTCTAAAGGGAGTTTCCAAAGCCGAAGATGGTCCTTCCAGAAACAAAGCCAGGGCCCTGAGGCAACAGAAAAGCAAGTTGGAGCTTGGCCAGGGCCGGGCCCCCAGGGAGAGGCCATCCACGTCCCCGCCAGGCTGACCGGGCCTCCTGCAGGGCCTCTGCCCATCTGCCGGCACCGTGAGCTGCAAACAGCGTCTGAGAAGCCCCACGTGGTGTTACGGACGGCAGTGCCAAGTTTCTAGAATAGGCAGCATCTGGGAATGAAGCAAACACACTTCGGTCCAGATCCTCTTTCTCAAAAATTGGGTTATAAAAAACACGCATAATGTTTGAAAGTGGTTTTTAAGGATGATTCCCCACTGGTGGTGGTGGTGGTGGCGGTGGCGGGTGGGGGAAGGGAACTTGTATTTGCCTGTTCTTTATTAGGACAGCGGCCCTCCGATGGGAGGACCTACTATGTGCCTGGGGCTCTTCCCCAGGGGGTCACATATCTTCTCTCATTGAAACCTGCAGCCACTGGGGTAGTTTTCTTTTGTTTTGTAATTGTTTGTTTGTTTGTTTGTTTGAACTTCCTGGCATGTGTTTTGATTCTCTTCTTGGGACAGACTGGGCACCCCCCCCCCTTAGCCTGTGACCCAGGCCTTTTTATAGGATCCCATCCTTCGGCAAAAAACTGATTGGTTCAAGGACAGGGCATGTGACCCAGGCAGGGCCAATCAGATCCTTCCCTGGACGTACTATACAGAAGCTGGGGGAAGCGGGTCTCTCCCTGCCGGGGTCCCCACGCAGGGAGACGGGTGTCTGGAGCCCTGTGTCCCTGCCCGCCACGCCCCAGAGGGAGCCTTGCTGCTGGCTGACCAGCAGAGACAAGCAGGGAGGAAGGTCTGAGGGCCCGAGTCCCTGTCCCAGCGCCTCAATTCTCTCTCCAGAAGCCCTTTCTTCACTCCTGGGGCACATCAGCGCCCATCTCCGCATGAGGAACCAAGGACGGATCGGTTCCATCTGCTTGAGTTGCTCTGAGTTGGTCTTCCGTCACTTACAACGGGCTGTTGTCACTCCAGTGCCTCTTGACGGTCTCGTCGCAGGCAGGCTTCCCTGTAACCCCAGGGGACAGCGGAGGGAGCTGCACCGGCCCGGGATCCAGGCCCACCCTCTTGCACTCTGGACCTCACACCCTTCCCGGCACACACGGTTCTCGAGTAAGCACATCATAGTTGTTTCACCGTAACCTGGAGGAGGAACCCGGGGCCACACGTAAGCCAGAGCTGAGTCTGTGTATCCGCATGCGTGTCTATGTGTGCATGTGTGTGTGTGTGTGTGCGCGCGCACACGTGTATGTTGTGGCTCTGGGAGCCTCCGTCCCGACGTTATTTCGTTTTTCAAATACAATGCACTTCTGATCCCCGCTGTGATTTTTGCTGCCACTTTTCACCCCAGGGGCCTGTCCCCAACTGCTCTCCTGCTGGATGTTCATTCCAGCCCGCACGCAGGGAGCGTGAGCAAGTCCTGGCCTCTCTCTGTCTCACGATGAGACGGCCAACCTGCCGCCAGGAGATTCTCCGCTCCACCCTCGACCACGTGGGGGGCTCCGTCCCGCACCCCCAGGCAGAGTCCTGCGTGGCTGTGCCAAGAGGGGGCCCCAGAAGGAGGCCAGACGCCAGGCCTTGCCCTTCCCTCCGGCGAACAACCAAGTTTCCCACTAGAAACCCCGGGGGAACGTTTTGGTTTCTACCAACTTGTTAGTCAGGTGAGATCCAAGTTCGTGGTCCTGACGATTTTTGAAAGTTAAACGTATCTGGGATGAGAAATTGCACCTGAAAGGACTGAGAGCAGGAACGCAAAGAGACGTTTGGACGCTTGTGTTGGTAACGGCCCCGTTCGGCGGAAGCAGCCTGCCCGGATGGAGGAGCGTGGGGAGGAGCGCGGGGAGGAGCGCGGGGAGGAGCGTGGGGGCACGGTGCGGCCCATCCGCGCCACGGGACGTCAGTCAGCCCCGACAGGGCAGACGATGCTGACACCTGCCACCACGTGCGTGACCCTTGAAAACATTGTGCTCCGTGAAATAATCCAGACAACACAAGGGCGGATATTGTATGACTCCGCGTGTGGGAAATACTCAGAACAGGCAAATCCAGAGAGACAGAAGTAGAGTAGTGGGTACGGGGGACCCGGCAAGGAGAGAGTGGGGAGCGAGTGCTTCACGGGGACAGGGTTTCTGTTTGGAAAGTTCTGGAGACCGGAAGGTGGTGATGGCTGGCCAGCAAAGTGAATGTACTTAACGCCCCTGACTTGTACGCCTAAAGATGGCTAAAGTGGCAAATTTTATGTTGTGTATATTCAACCGCAATTTAAAAAGTGAATAACGTAAAATACCACCTGGGATGGATGCGGAAACATTTTGCTGGAAGCAGGAATGGGCGTGCTTAGGAAAATCCTGGCAGAGCATCCGGAATGGAAGCAAATTAAGCCTCTTTGAGACCTCTTGCTTGGGTACCCATAATTCCTGCTACGTAGCAATACAAGACCAACAAATTTCAATATTCACAAAAACAAGATGGGAGGTGCCTGGGGGGTTCAGTCAGTTGAGTGTCTGACTTCAGCTCAGGTCATGATCTCACAGTTCATGGGTTTGAGCCCCGTGTCCGGCTCTGTGCTGACACCTCAGAGCCTGGAGCCTGCTTCCGATTCTGTGTCTCCCTCACTCTCTGCCCCTCCCCTGCTCACATTCTGTGTGTCTCTCTCTCAAAAATAAATAAACGTTAAAAAGAATTTTTTTAGAAAACAACAAGATGGATAAAATTTATGGCACATTTACATTGTAAATCTACAATTAGTGTTAGAAAAAAAAAAAGCCCAGGTCCTGAACCTTGAACAGGTGTTACAAATTAAACTGGGTGCCCTCAAAATTTAGATGTTGAGATCTTAAGCCCCAGGACCTCAGAATGTCACCTGGGGGCACCTGGGTGGCTCAGTCGGTTGAGTGTCTGACTTCATCTCAGGTCATCATCTCACAGTTCGTGAGTTTGAGCCCCGTGTGAGGCTCACTGCTGTTGGTGAGGAGCCGGCTTTGGATCCACTGTCTCCCTCTCTCTGCCCCTCCCCTGATTGTGCCCTCTCAAAAATAAATAAATATTTAAAAAAAAAAAAAAAAAAAGAATGTGACCTGATTTGAAGAGAGGGTCTTTACAGAGTAATCAAGTTAAAATGAGGTCATCGGGGTGGGCCCACGTCCAACATGACAGGTGTCCTTACAGAAAGGGGACATTTGGACACAGAGGAGGCAGAGTTCAGGTGACAAGTCCACATGTCAGGAAGTGCCAGTGAGGCCGGCAAACCCCAGAAGCTGGGGGGGAGGCAGGAACAGATGCCCCCTCACAACCCCAAAAGGAATCATCCCCGTGACACTTTGATCTTGGGTCTCTAACCTCCAGAACTGTGAGGCCACAGATTGCTGTTGTTTGAGCGAGTTTATGGTACTTTGTATGTACCTAGGAAGCTCATACAGTTGGCTTAAAACAACAGATAGTTTGGGGGCATCTGGCTGGCTCAGTTGGTTAAGCATCTGACTCTTGGTTTCAGCTCAGGTCACGATCTCACGGTTCGTGGGTTCGAGTCCCACATCAGGGTCTATCTCTCTGCCTCTGTCTCTACCCCCTCTCCCACTCATGCTCTCTGTCTCAGAATAAATACATAAATAAACTTGAAAAAAAACCAGAAAAATTTTCCTCCTGCTATGTCTGTGTTCAAATTTCCCTCCTCTCTCTCTCTCTCTCTCTCTCTCTTTTTTTTTTAGAATAAGTTTATTTATTTGTTTTGAGAGAGAGCATGTGCACAAAGCAGGGGCAGGGAGAGAGGGAGAGAGAGAATCCCAAGCAGGCTCCACACTGTCAGTGCAGAGCCCTACACGGGCCTCAGTCTCATGAACCGTGAGATCATGACCTGAGCTGAAATCAAGAGTCAGATGCTTAACCAACTGAGCCACCCAGGCGCCCCGAATTTCCCTCTTTTTTTTAGGGACACCAGTCTTACTGGATTCAAGCCCACTCCACATCTGCAAGGACTTCATTCCCCGAAAGGTCACATTGACAGGCACTGGGGCTTAGGACTTCAGTGTATCTTTCGAGGGGAAACCATTTAACCCATAACAATCTGCCCCCTGGCCCCCCTTCTTGCATGCAAGGTACACCCACATTATCTCTGTAGCCCCCAGCATCTGAACACCATCAAGTCGGGCTCAGATCTCCACTCCTTTCTGTGCTCGAGGCTGCGCGGAGGACATGCTCGGTGAATGTCTGGTGGAGAGCACGGAATCCTACACGGGTTCCAGGAGCCACCAGCTTCTGTGCCACTCTCTGCTCCGGCGCCGAGTGGGGCCACCGCCAGCTTTTACTCACGGCCTCAGTGCTCACTCCCCTTCCGCAGACGCTGCTCTTGGGATCCTGTGGTGTGTCAATCAGAAGGAATCCCGGAGGCTGGCGGGAAGCTAAGACAGAAACTCGTGATCAGAATAAAATGGAAAACTTGGCTTCTTCCGTCAAGATGCTTATCACACTGGTTTGTGATTATTTACCTAAAACAACCTGAAAAATGCACAAGATTGCATTTTGTAAAACAAAGTGAAACGGTTTCTGCGGACTTTTTGTTTCTCGTTGCAGAGACTCCATGTCCCTAGACAGAACCGAGAAGTGTTTTTCATTACAAGTCTGGGATTTGGACACAAACTGAGCAAAATCGAAAAAACAAAACAAAAACATCTGTAGGATCTGTAATGATGTCACCTCTTGTTTCTGATCTTGGTAATTTGTACCTTCTCTGTCATTTTTTTTTTCCAGGTCGGTTTAACTAGGGTTTACAAGTTTTATCAGCCTTCTCAAAGGACCAGTTTTTTATTTTACTGGTTTTCTCTATTGTTTTCTGTTTTCTATCTCACTGATTTCCACTCTGATTCTTTCTTTTCTGCTTCTTATTTTGGCTTTGCATTTGTTCAGTTTCTTGAAGTAGAAGGTGAAGTCAATAATTTACCTTCCCTTTGCCCTTAACATTTTTGTCTCAAACAGCTTTATTGAGATATGATTCACACACCAGTTAATTCACTCTTTTGAAGTTTATCCTTCTGTGGGTTTTAGGATGTTCCCAGATGTGTACCACCATGACTATAATTAGTTTTAGAACATGTTCATCACCCACAGAAGAAACCCCACCCATTAGCTGTCACCCCCAGCTCCTGCCATCCACTAAACTACGTCCCATCTCTGTTGATTTCCCTATCCAGGTCATTTCATATAAACAGGACCATATAATATTCTGTCTTTTTTAAAAAAAATTTTTAATGTTTATTATTTTTGAAAGAGAGAGAGACACAGAGAGACAGAGAGCAAGCAGGGGAGGGACAGAGAGAGAGGAAGACACAGAATCAGAAGCAGACCCCAAGCTCTCAGCTGTCACCACAGAGCCCAATGCAGGGCTCGAACTCACAGACCATGAGATCATGACCTGAGCCGAAGTCGGCCGCCTAACCGACTGAGCCACCCAGGTGCCCCTAATATTCCATCTTTTGTGAGGGGCTTCCTTTATTTGGCAGAATGTTTTAAAGATTCATCCATTTTGTAGCATGTATCACTATTTCATTCTTTTTTATGGCTGAGAATATTCCATTATGTTCTATCGTATGGATCTAGCCCATGTGTTTATCCATTCACCACTCAACGGTCACCTGGGTTGTTTCCACATTTTGCTATTATGAATCAGGCTGCTACAAATGATCATGTGCACGTTTTCATGCAGACGCGCTTGCATTTCTCCGGGACACGCCCTGGGGAGCGGAATTGCTGTGTCGCATGGGAACTCTGTTTTACAGGGGAGGCAGCACCTGACTGTTTTCCAGAGCAGCCGCGCCACTTACGCACCCACCGGCAGTGCCTGAAGGTTCTGATGGCTCCACAACCTTGCCAACGCTCGCCATTATCAGACATTTTGATTGTTGATATTCTGGCGCTGCTCAGGGCCTGTCCAGAATAACAGCTTCAACAGCTGCCGCTGAGCACCTACAGGAAAGCACTGTGTTCTCTTCAGAGCTCGTGGCATTGTCCCTTCCTGCTGCGCCTTCCCCTTACCTCTCTCCAGATGGCTGGTCTCACAGGGTCCCCCCTGCTTGCCCTCAAGGGTGGCCCCGAATCTCTTATCCTTTGTCATGTGCTGGGGGCCAGGTGGGTATCGGACACAGGGATGTGGGAGGCAAGGTGCTCAGTCCACAGTAAACAGCGGTCATTATCGGTTGACATTGTGCCTTTCGAGTCAAGCGTGCGCCATGAACCAGGGCCTGGAGGGATTTGGGACCAACATAAAGACCTTTATCACCAGAGGTAGTGAGCTTGCTATTGACGGAGGAAATCAAGGGGCTGCTGGCTGACCTAACAATCACAATCCAAGGTGATCATGGCATGTAGTGAGCCCACAGAGGAAAGGCGCAGAGAGTGAGGGCAAAGTGACAAAGGGGTCAGCTGGGTGGGACTTTAGCTCTGCCCCAAAGTAATGGGGATCATGAAAGCCACTTGGACAGAACTTCCAAGTCGTCAGGACAGCACGTGGGTTTGGCAGGTGAGACTGCGGCTGCCTGCAGGGCCCCCGGAGGGAGGCTGAGGGCAGAGGGCCCCTGTAGACGGGTGATGTCATCTGCCGCCGTGGCGGGGAGAGGGTGACAGGTGCGAGCCCTGTGCCACAGCCCGGCTGCTCCCAGAGGGAAGCACTAACCTGTGTGTTCCCTGGACTGTGGGGCCCTGGAAGGGGGATGGGGTCTTTTATTTTCAGTTCTGGGTCCCCACCCCCAGCGGAGGAAGGGCTGGGCACACATTAGGTCGTGGGAACCAGCGGCTGACCGCCTCGGGGCTCGCAGTGTTTAGTGACACAACCAGAGCCGGAACCTCGAGATGGTCAATTTTGTGTGTCTTCTGGGCGGGGCCCTGGGACGCGGGGCAGCCGGTGGGACGCTGTCTCTGGCTGTGAGTGTGCGGGGGGTCTCCGGAACAGATCAGCATTTCAAGCGGTGGACGGAACGAAGCAGGTCTGTGCTCCCCAGTGTGGGGGGCACCCCCAGTCCACCTCCACGGAGGGGGAGGCAGGGGTGGATTGGCTCTCTGTGCCTCGGCGGAGACGTCCACCTTCTCCCGCCCGCAGACCTCGGCGCTCCCGCCTCTGGAACTTCCGACTCTACCCGAGGACCCTTCAGCCCTCCTGGGTCTCCGCCTTGCAGATGGGGCGTTGGGGGGCTTCTCGGCCTCCATGGCCTCGTGAGCGGATTCCCACACTAAATCCCCTCTTAGGTGTGTATCTGTATATCCTACTGGCTCTGTTCCTCTGGGGAACCTTGACTGGTCCTAGGCTGGGCCTCTGCCTCTGGGCTGGGCGTCTTCCGCAGCACCGGCTCTGAGCCAATGGCTGGGGAGTCCGCGGCCTGCTTCCCAGGGCATCTTGCAGGGCTGGGGCTCTGTACGGAATTTGGGGTGCAGGGATTTTCTTTGAGCCAAGGATCGCCGGTCAGGCCACCCGGTCCTCTGAGGCTGGCCTCTTGTGCCCCATCTGTAAAAGTGGTTCAGGCGGGAGGCTGATGGTGTCTGTTTTTTACATGCCAGGATTTCTGCTGGTGACCTTCTCCCAATGTTGGCAGTGGCCCCGCCGCGCGCACAGAGCTCCAGAGTGTGCAGATCCTCAGGGACGCCGCGGGTAGAAAGCGCAGTAGGGGACAGAGCTGTGAGCAGGGAGTCAGGACCTGCATTCCTGGTTGGCCCCTGTCCCTAACTCTCTGTGCCACCAGGAACAAGATCTATTTCTCTCTGGGCTCCAGTTTCCTGGGCTCTAACACACAGCCCTGGTGGCCGGGGCCCGTTTTGGCTCTTGACCACGCGTGAGTTGCAGGCACGGTGGGACAGACCCTGCCCCTACGTCCCTGGGCGGCTCTGGGCCTCTGTCCTCCCAAACCTGCTCAGCCCAGCCGTGCCAGCTCTGCCGGGACGGAAGAGCCGACGCCACCCTCCAGATGTGTCCTTCCCTTGGGGAGGGGACTCCCGCATAACCTGGCCGGCCTCCCTCCTCCTGCTCAGAGGAAGAGAGCAAATGCAGGAGGTCGGCTAGCAGGGACCCCACTTTCTTCTCTGGGCGCCCACACTGGGGAGGCCGAGGCTCCGTGTCTGGACACCCACTGGCCAGCAGATGGAAGCCACATTCTCCCAAACCAACTTGCCCGGCAATAAAGCGAATACTTTGGTTTCCCATCCGCCAAGTGGTTTCCGTGATTCCCCCGCCTTGCGCAGAACGGGCCCCTGCAACCCGGTAGTTCCTTTCCACCGCCTGCAGGTGGCTCCCTGCTGCTGCCAGGAGGAAGCTCACATCCTAGGAAGCCTGGGCCCCGGGTACCCCTGACCTCCGGCCTCAATCCCTGCCCCCGGCCCCCCAGCCCCCCAGCCCCCATCAGCACACTGAGCATCTTGCAGACCCTCTGTTCTCTAGAGTCTCAGCCTGGAACATTCCTTCCTCTCCTCCTGAACCCCCCACCCCAAGTCCCTTTACCTGGCTAACAGCTGTCTTTTTGACAATGTGGCTGTCACCTCCACCAGGAAGCATTCCTTGATTGCCCAAGCTGCTCAGGCATCTTCTTCGTGCCTTCCTCCATCAGAGCCCTGGCCACAGGGAGAGGTCTTAGCTCTTGTCTGGGCTAAGGACGAGGGCTGAGCTTGATTCCTCTCGGGGCCGTGGAACAGGACAGAGCGACCAGAGCTACAGACCCTGGGAGGTCTGCAGGGGCTGTTTTCCGCTGCGTCCTTCCCCCATCCCTGTCCCTCCTCGTCCCTCCCTTCCTCGCTGGTTTCCTTTTGCCGGCCTCCGCTCTGGATTCCCTCACGTGCTGGGATAGTGACATCGCCATGAAGAGGCTCCTTCCGGGCCCCCTTCTGGGAGGCCAGTCTTCTCTCTGGGCCGCCCCGGCTTCAGTTCCCCTCATCGGCCTTGATTTACTGGACACGTCGGCCTCGTTGGCCGGGTGCCTGGCCCTGTCTGGAAGGAAGTGTTTGCTCCGAGGTGATAAACGGGGCTCACCGGGGCCGGTCCCCAGCCGCCTTCCCTCCCCCCTGCAGAGTTCAGCCAAGAGGGATGATTTAAATAAGTCGTCCCCAACATTTCTTCGTTCGTTCCTGGAAATCTCTTGCACACACTATTTGTGTTTTGAAAAATCAATGCAGCAAATGGCGTTCGATAGACTCCACAGCCGGGAAGGATGGGATTCTTTTTGTCCCCGTATTTCTATTCCTGCCAATAGGGAGGGCGTCTGTGGCAGATAAATCCCCGCACGAGAGTGACTGGGGGCGCTTGGAAATTGTCTTCTGGAAGCTGAGGAGGAGGAGGAGGAGGAGCTCTGATCCCGGGTACAGCCGGGGGAGGGGGGGGGAGACTTGCGCTCCTGGGCTCAGGAGTGTTTTGAGTGAAACATGCGGGCATATACCCCCCCGACTCCCCCCTCATCCGGGACGCCGATCTTGGGGGGAAGAGGCGGCCCAGGACATCCCTGTGCCTTGAATCCACCTCTGCAGGGGTGCCCCCTGGGGCAGACACGGAATAGACCGCACAAACCCCTGCACGGAGAAGCTCTCAGAGCACTGGGCAGCCCTTTGGGGCATCTTCTCCATCAGCCGCACCGCACCGCTGGTTATGATTTTCCGGAAGGCAAACGTGTTGATTTAGCACAATTCTAACTTCGTGGAAACGCGTGTGACGCGGCCTCCTTCACGGGCTGCCTGGGGCACCGAGCAGAGGGCTCCCTCGGGGAGTCCTGGGGCCTCTGGCCGTGACTCTGGTGCCAGCCTGGCTCCCGGCTCCCAGCACCTGTGTCTCCTTGGCTGGCCAGCCCTTGGGGCTCCGGGCCCGGCTGTCTAGGTGCGCAGTGGCTGTGAGTGTCTGGGGATCAGCCCATCCCGGGGGGGCCCCGAGCCAGTGCCGATACCCACTGGGCAGACATGTGACCGTGTCGGCCCTGTGCCCGGTGCCGCCGTGGGCGCTGGCACTGGAGCACAGCCTGCCCCCGCCTTCAGACCACTGACGGTCTGCGGGGGAGATGGTGAGGAAAGAGACTTACAAGTGGGGAAACCCTCCCCGCAAAGACCTCCTCCACAGAGTCACCACGGTGGGCAGGGCCAGCCCCTCTAGGTGGGTTCATTCCCCAGCCGGCCTCATCTCCAGACAACCCTCTTTTCCACCCTCTCCCTCCCCACCCCTGTGCCAGTGTCCTGACCTCCAGCCCACGTGGACCCCCTCCAGTCCCTTCAGAGTTTCTAGCGCCCGGTGCGTGCTGGCGGGGAAAACTTGGGTGCCTTACTCATCCTTTAAGATTTGGCTCTGGCACCACCCCCTCCAGGAAGGCTTCCTGGACAACCCCTGTGTGGGTCAGGTGCCTCCGCAGACCATAGTACTTCTCTGGCACAGCCCCACCAACCTTCAGCAATGTCGTCGTGTTGAAGTTCTGTTTCTACGGGATCGAGCTGCTAGAGGATGGCTCCCGGCACAGGGGAGGTGCTTAATCGTAATTCTTATGGAGAGTGGATGGTGGTGGGATGGATGGACAGTGATGGATATATGTATGGATGTGTGGTTGGATGGATGGACAGATGGACGGACAGTGAATGGATACATGTATGGATGTGTGGTTGGGTGGATGGACAGATGGACAGTGAATGGATACATGTATGGATGTGTGGTTGGTGGATGGGTGGATGGATGGACTGACGGATGGACAGTGAATGGATACATGTATGGATGTGTGGTTGGTGGATGGGTGGATGGATGGACAGACGGATGGACAGTGAATGGATGCATGTATGGATGTGTGGTTGGGTGGATGGACAGATGGACAGTGAATGGATACATGTATGGATGTGTGGTTGGGTGGATGGACAGATGGACAGTGAATGGATACATGTATGGATGTGTGGTTGGTGGATGGGTGGATGGATGGACTGACGGATGGACAGTGAATGGATACATGTATGGATGTGTGGTTGGTGGATGGGTGGATGGATGGACAGACGGACGGACAGTGAATGGATACATTATGGATGAGTGGTTGGTGGGTGGGTAGGTGGATAGATGGATGGATGGACGGACACACGGACGCATGGACGGATGCTTGGCATAAAGGTAAATGGATGAAACGTGCTTGAAGGCAGCACACTTCTGAGCGGCCGTGCTCTCTCCAATGTCAAGGGTGCCTCCGGTCCGGCTGAGCCATCCCATACTTCCCCGACTTCCGCCTGCCGCTCCCAAGTCGTGGTTTCCTGGGGGCTCACTGGACAGCTCGCGTCCTCTTCGCCATCTGTCCCATCGGCCTTGTGGCTCGGCAGCCCTGGCGTTAGCAGGGCGAGCGTGCAGGTGTGCTGTCGACCCCTGCTGCAATGCCAGCCCCTACGTTTGGTGACCCCCTGAGTCCGGGGGTGGGGGTGGCAGAGAGAGTGGGAAGGCCGGCTCGACTAGTTTTATTTGAAACACGCTCCGTTTCTTCCTAACTGTGTGGCCTTGGACAAATTGCTTAACTCCTCCCAGCCTCAGCTTCCTCACCTGTGAGATGGAGTGATCTTGAGGCCGTAAGAGAGAAAGGTGCAAGTGTGGCACCTAGTGACGTGTGAGGGGCGCTGTTCCCTGCGGCAGAGGCTGGTGGGCCCCCCCACCCCCGATGCTGGGGCTTCTCTTTGGAAAGTTCGCTTCCCCCTGTCTTCCCGGGGCGGCAGGGGAGACGCGCCCGGGTGCGGGGCAAGCGGCCTTCCGGCCGTGAGGTGGCGAGGAAAGGGGTGTGCGGTCACCACGTGGGCTGTTCCATCCCATAACCCTTGTACTCGGAGGGGTAACTGCTTCGGATACGTTTTATTAATGACAATAGTCAGGGGCGCCTGGGTGGCTCAGTCAGTTAAGCATCTGACTTCGGCTCAGGTCACGATCTCACGGTTTGTGGGTTCAAGCCCCGCGTCGGGCTCTGTGCTGACAGCTCGGAGCCTGGAGCTGCTTCCGATTCTGTGTCTCCCTCTCTCTCTCTGCCCCTCCCCTGCTCATTCTCTCTCTCTCTCCCCCCCACCTCTGCTCCTACCCCATTCATGCTCTCTCTCCCTCTCTCTCTCTTTCTCTCTCAAAAAAAGTAAAGAAAAAATCAGAGACCAGTAGGGCTGCGGCCCAGAGAGGAAGTCAGGGAAGAAGGAAGCGAGGACACCCGGACCATCATCCAGGGACCCAACATCATGTCCCTCCCGGGGTGGGGGGGGGGGCTGGCTCACTCTCAGGGGAAGATGTTGAGTGACCTGGAGAGGCCTCGTGTCCACATTGTGCGGGATGCTCCATCAGCGTGGTGGCCGTCCCCTCCCTCGCACTCGCAGTCGCCTCGTTGTTAGCAAGGGGTGAGTCTGCCCCATCCGGGGACCGCAGGACTGATTCTGTGGGGCCTGTGTTCGTTTGCGGGCTGTGGTTCCGCATGGGGGAGGGGAGAGGAGCTGGATGGCCGCCGTCACCCAGCAGCCCCAGGATCTCTGGACGGAAACCCAAGTGCCATGGGTCATCGTGTCTGAGGGATGGAGTGAGCTGGTGGAGACAGAGGAGGGCTGGAAGGAGAAAAGAAGGAAGCACTGTGACCCGGGGGGGTGGGGGGTGAGGAGCAGGGGCAGATGTCCAGCACCCCTTCCCGGGGGCTCCCGCTGTGAGGCGCACAGGGAGATGGCAGTGGGCGCATCACTGGGTCCGAGCAGACCCTTGTCGGGCACCTTAGGAACGTGTGTGGCTGCAAGTCTGAAGACCCGACCACTGGGGACCTGAACGAACAGGAATTCTGTACCTCCCGGAACGAGACGTCTGGGCGAGCAGCCCCTGGCATGGATTCTGCTGCCGCATTCAGCTCCTAGGCTGCCTGTGGCTGCACATCACATCTGCATCCCAGGCAGGGAGATGCAGGAAGAGAAGAGCCCTTCCTTTGTTCCTTACGTGGTCTTTGCGTTTGTGGGCTCCCAGCCCACTTCCCGGTCACCGTGGGGGCCATATGTATTGACCAATCACAGGCGAGCAGAATGCGGTGGGAGACCGAACGTGGACCAATCACAACTCATTCCTTTCACGGGGGAGACAGAGAAAGGAGGGCGAGGCAAAGCAGTGGGTCAGGTCTGGCTGCCACCTCCTGAGCTCGCATGGTCTGTCCCTGCTCACGTCCCCCTTGCAGATGCTTCGGCTGAGACTGGCAGGGAGGGTCCCCCTTAAGGACCCTTGAACCATCTGCACCGATGGCATCTCTGGCTTGCACACCTCCAACGACGGGGAGCTCTCTACCTGTCCAGGCACCGTGGGCACAGAGAGGACCTCTCAGTCCCCGGGGAGACCAGAAGGCAAACGGACCATGGAAACTCAGCCAGGAAAGTTCCACGCATCATCTTTGCCCCTGGCCGTGGGGTAAAGAGAAACAGCTTAGAGCCCTGTCCAGGGGCCAAGAGGTCGAATCGTCCAGTCCCGGCTTTCAACACCTCCCCCCCCACCTCCCCCCGCGTGTCCTTGACTCTCGGCTGCGCGGGATGAGGAAGTCCTGAGGTCTCCAGAACGTGTCCCTCTTTCTGTCTCTCTTTGTCCCTCTCGTTAACGCCATGGGAGACACTGAACAGAAAGCACCTTGAGACTGTCCGGGGCGGCTGACTCTGGAAAACA
>CM053567.1:187941734-187969099 GCA_028646485.1 Cryptoprocta ferox
CCCCCCCGCTCTGCGGAAGGCCAGACTGTGACTTGTCTGCGTCCCGGGAGCCCAGGACGCGCGCGCAGCAGGACTAGTGCTGTCCCACGGCCGCTTCGCTGGAGGGTAGAATTCCCCGTGCGGCTGCACTGAGTGTGTTTCCGCTCTCCTGCCGCGGCCGTGAACCAGTACTTTCCATGAGGACTTCATTTTGCCTGAAGGATTAGCAATTAGTGAGTTATGTGCAAAGCCCCTGCTGGGGTCCCCGGCCCAGTCTCTCCTGGGTCAATACCTTGCTGACAATCGCCCCCCTAATCTCCCCTCTCCTCCTCCCCCCTCCCTTTTCTCTCCCTCTCCACCCCTCCCTTCCTCCACATTTATTTAGCCCTGGTTTTGGTGTTAGGCGCTCAGGGTCCAGAAGTGAAGGGCGCCTTGCCCTTTCTATGGTCTTCCTGGTCTTCCTTGCCGGACACTGAGTCATTGAGAGGTCATTCCCATTCGCTTTCACACCAGAGCGGTGTGACAAGCAGGTAAGACAGACCGTGGGGGCCAGGAGGGAGAGGCAGCCAGGGATGGGGAGAGCCCGGTGGACTTGGCTCTGGGAATTAGGGAGCACACGGTGCTTAGCTGGTTCCGGGCTCCGCTGAACTTGGAGTTGGAGGCCCCAGGGCTGTGCCAGATTCACCCCTTTCTGGTTGGATGGTGACCTAAGTATTATCAGCACCCCGTTCCTGTCTCACGTGTGCTCACGTTCTGAAGAACAAATAAAGCAGTGGCTGTGTAAGATCTCTCTAAATACAGAGGCCTGCGCTCATATTTGATTTTTAGAATCCTACCTGCCCACATAAAGGAAATTTTCTTCTTACAAATGTTTGAAAAAAAAATTTTAATGTTTATTTTTGAGAAAGGAGAGAGAGAGAGAGAGAGAGAGTGAGCAGGGGAGGCGCAGAATCCGAAGGAGACTCCGGGCTCCCAGCTGTCAGCACAGAGCCCGACTCCGGGCTTGAACTCACGAACCAGGAGATCGTGACCTGAACCAAAGTTGGACGCTTAACCGACTGAGCCCCCAGGGACCCCATCTTCCTAAACGTGTTTTTAAGTTGCAACACAGAAACATGTGATTGAAAAAAGTGGAACCACAGCTGATAAAGTGTGGAATGTAGAAGGTGAAGGTTTCTCTCAATTCCCAAGGTTCGCCCCCGTGAACACTGCATGCGCTGTAAAGGCAGAAACATCTAGAAAGTAAGAAAGCTGCGGCGGGAGAGGCTGGGGGTGGCTCTGCTCTGCTGTGGGCTCCCGGCGAGTTAACAGACGCTCTCGGGGCCTCAGCTGGGCCGAGCTCATGTGGGGATGAGAACGGTGTGCGCATTGCGTGTACGTTGTGTGTGCGAGGCGATTAAATGGTCTTTGCCGGACCTGCCTGACCGCAAGCAATGTCAGCCGGTCCCGGGGCCGCGGTTCACGGCCAGGGCACATGTCTGGCTGAGCAGGCGTGAGCCCTGGCTAGTGTTCTGCAAACACCAAAAAAAAAAAAAAAAAATTCCCAACTCCTGTCGTGGTTCCAAGAGCGACTTTCGTGGCTGGCGAACAGCTGTGTGGCACTTCCCTGTTTTGTTTGCCCAAGTCATGTAACCGCGATCGGCTCGTATGCTTCCAGTCGTGCTTTCTAGGTATTAAGAAAACACTGTGGTGCAACGCACAGAACTGAAGCCATCTTACTGAGTGCCCGGCTCAGTGGCGCCGAGCGCATGAGTGTCGTCCAGCTGTCCCCACCCTCCATCTCCAGAACGTTCCGTCCTTCCAAACGGAAACCCTGTCCCCCGCAAACACTGACTCCCCGTCCCTCCTCCCTCCCACAGATCCTGGCACCCACCCACCTACCCATTCCACTTTCTGTCCATAAAATTACCTACTGTGGGACCCTGGTATTTGTCCTTCCATGATGGGCGTAGTGCCCTGAGCGATGTTTCAGCCACGTTGTAGCAGGTGTCAGGATTTCAGGCTTCCCCCCCGCCCCCGCTTTTTGTTTTTAGTTTATTTATTTATTTGGAGAGAGAGACAGAGAGCACAAGCAGGAGAGAGGCAGAGAGAGAGAATCCCAAGTAGGCTCTGCACTGACAGCATGGAGCCCTATGAGGGGCTCGATCCCATGAACCGTGCGATCATGACCTGAGCTGAAATCAAGAGTTGGACGCTTAACCAGCTGAGCCCCCTGGGCGCCCCTCATTTGGACATTCTTGTCTGCACTTGCAGGTGGCAGGAACCCAGGTGAGAGGGAGCTGATGGCTCCTGTAATTAGAAAGGCCAAGTGGCTGCTGGCTCTGGGCTCTGCTGAATCTGGGGGTGGGGGTGTCCCTGCTTCTCTTGCCGCTTCCCAGGTCTGGCTTTTTTCTCAGCCTCGGCTTTCCTCCGCGGTTCTTCTGTGCAGCCAGGGAAGCTGAGTGCCCCAGATCCGGGCTTCCGTGTCCTCAGAGCTCAGGTCCCAGGAGAGAGCTCCCTCCACCCACCTCGTTCCGGGCAGCCAATCCCCGGACTCGTTCTCCGCCAAGTCCTGGGCCAAGAAGACAGGTTGGGTTTTCAGGCTCAGCCCCACGAAGGACAGACAGCCCAGAGGTCCTGGGAGCCAAGGAGGGGAAGCAGGCAGGCAGGAAAGGCTTGGATGCCCTCACGGGGGCGCGGAGGGCTTTGATGGCAGAGCCCAGACAAGAATGGAAACGAAGCACAAAACACGAAAATCCGCCGTGGGCAGCAGAGGCCCACAGGCTTTTCCTCTTCTGTGTGGGCGCGCCGCCTCTGAAAATGGACTTGGAGTAGAAATAGCTGCCTTTTCAAGTGCCTTGCCAAAGTCGATCATCCCAAGGGATTTCTGTATGGAAACCTTTTCATGTTTTGGGTACAATATTTTAACTTCGGTTCTTCGGTGTGCAGACACAGACCGCTGCCAAGTCTTTCTCTGAGCAGAAGGGCCCTCCCACTTTACCCAGCGTCACCCGCAAGCTGTGCGGACCGCGGTCCTCCTTGCACACGGGCCCAGACCCGCGTCAGGCCTGGCCCTGGCTCTGTGCCCAGGCTGCTGGTCCGCGTCTGACATGCAGGTCGTGATGCCCAGTTCTCTGGGCGACGTTTAGACAAATGCCAATGAGAACACTTTGCAAGTGGGAGATGAGGGGGAGGGGGAGGGATGGAGTGATCTTCCTCTTTTCCCTCTTCCAGCAGGACCTTCCCCCCCCTTCTCCAGGCAGCTTTGGCCTGCATCGTCGGAGCGGACAGGAGCTGGGGTGAAGACAGCCCCGAGGGGGGCGTGGATGGAGGGAAGTCTCACCCGAGTTCGGGTTGCCGTGGTTTAGACGGGGAGTGAGGCAGAACCTGGGGGCGGCCGTGCCTTGGCTGAGCCACATGGGGAGGGGGTGGGAAGCTGGTGCAGGGGAGGGAACAGACTCCCCTTTCTGAGCTGTACGTGCCAAGTCTGGACGCCCGTGGGAAGCCAAAGGGACCGTCAGATCTATAAGCTGCTCCGTTTTGTTTCTGGGGCTTTCAGACATTTCTAGCCATTGCCCCGCTTCTTTCAGGGGGCTCGGGAACCCCGCTTCTCTTCCCACGAGCCCACCCCCAATCTTCTCCATTCCCCCAAATAGGTTTTAAGCTCTGAGTAGGTGGCTGGCACTGTCATAGGTACTGGGGACACATCCGTGTGACGCCCGCTGTGCTGTGCGAGTGGTCCAGTGGGGAGAAGTGATGCAACAGGAAAATGATGAGCACAGGGCCTCGCCTGTGAGAAGACGCGGAGCGGGTCTGTGCAGAAGGGAGGGAGGGAGGAGATAGGCTGGGTTAAGGGGGTGGAGCTGGGACAGGCCACACCCACAGGGGGAGGGGCTGTGCAGAAAGGAGGAAAGAGATGGGCTGGCTTAAGGGGGCGGGGCTGGGTGGGGCTAGGGCAGGCCCCACCCACAGGGGAGGGGCTGTGCAGAAGGGCGGAAAGAGATGGGCTGGCTTAGGGGGACAGGGCTGGGTGGGGCTGGGGTAGGATCCACCCACAGGGGAGGGGCTGTGCACTGTGCAGAAGGGAGGAAAAAGAGAGATGGGCTAGGTTAATGGTGGGGGGTGGGCAGGCCCCACTGACAGGGGCAGGGGCTGCCCATCTGGGGAAGCAAGGTCCAGGAGGGGGATAGGCCATGAGAAACAAGGCTGGGGGCCTGGCCCGCTGGAGGGCATGGGGAGGGGGGCAGACCACACAGCGCTTCCCAGGACTTTTGCCTGCCTTCCGGGTGAAGCAGGGATCATGGGATCTTTCAAAAAATTAACAGCTTTTTAAACAATTATTTTTTAATTTGAGAGAGAGACAGAGAGCATATGCCTGTGAGTGGGGGAGGGACAGAGAGGGAGAGAGAGAATCCCAACCAGGCTCCACACTGCCAGCATAGAGCCCGACGTGGGTCTTGATCCCACAAACCGTGAGATCATGACCTGAGCCGAAATCAAGTCAGACGCTCAACCGACTGAGCCACCCAGGCGCTCCGACAGCTTCTTATTGAGATATAATTCTCGTGCCATTTAATCCACCCATTTTATGGGCAAGTAAATGGATTGTAGCATATTCACAGAGCTGTGCAACCATCAGCCCAGTCCATTTTTGAACATTTGCATCCTGCCAGTGACACCAGGTACCGTCACCCCTGTCTCTCCCGTGGCCTGCCACCGCCCCGAGCAGCCGCTAGTCTCCTTTCTGTCTCTCCAGATATCTGTTCTGGACGTTTCCCGCAAACGGAATCACACAGTTCGTGGTCTTTTGTGTCTGGCTCCTTCCACCGAGCGTCGCGTTCTCCCTCCCTTCTCATGGCTGCGCCGCGCTCTGCAGTGTAGACATTCCGCGTGCTGCTCGTTCATTCGGCCGTTTGGCTGTTGTCCGCGGTGTCGCTCTGAACACGTATGTACAGGTTGCCGTGTGGCCGTTTCGAGGGGGGACACATCAGTGGTTCCTGTTAAAGTTCATGCTTTCTTCATGTTGGTGAAGGAGAAAGGGAGTGTGGGCCCTACATTCAAAAAGGGAAGGCAGGTGGCTGGCATGGTTGGAGAGCTGGGGCACGTCCTGCCCGGCGCCGAGCTCTCTGCTTAACTCTGAAGTAGCTTAGGAGAACTGAACCCCAACTTCCCCTGAGGTGAACACCGACTCTCATTTTCAGAATAATCATTTTAGAAATTGGGGCACCGAGGGGGCCTGGCTGGTTGGTTAAGCATCTGACTTCAGCTCAGGTCATGATCTCTGGTTCGTGGGATCGAGCCCCACGTCGGGCTCTGTGCTGACAGCTCAGAGCCTGGAGCCCGTTTCGGATTCTGTGTCTCCTTCTCTCTCTGCCCCTCCCCCCTCACGCTCTGTCTCTGTCTCTGAAAAATAAACATTAAAAAAATAAAAAAAAACAAGAAATTAAATAAGGAACTCATGTATGCAGCACAAAATTCAGAGTGCGTGAAAGGTGGGCACTGACAGGCAGCCTCCCCTGTCCAGGCTCCTCCTGGGAGGCTGGCCCAGCCCCAGTTCCAGGTCTTCCTCTGACCCTGACTCTTGCCGGGTAAGACACATGACACCAAGTGAAATTTGAATTTCAGATAAACAGTGAATCCTTTTTAGTATAAGTATATCTCAAATAATGTATGGGACATACTTACACTAAAACAACAACAACTGTTGCTTAATCTGAAATCCAAATTTCACTGGGTGTTCTGTGTTTCTATTTGCTAAAACTGGCCACTCTGTTTTAGCCACAAGGAAGGAAAGAGCCCCGCGAGAGATTCTGCTTCGAGAATAAACCAAGGGAGTCACACGCAGAGCTGCTTCTGGGCGACAGTTGTGTTCCTGCGGGTTTTTGTTTGGGTTCTTCTATTCATATCCAGCAAATTGTGTCTACGTATCTTCTTTCCCGTTTGTTCATTCCTTTATTCACCCCAAGAAGCCTCCTGTGTGCTGCCGTGGGAAAGGGGACAGTGAGCCCCACGGGGCTGAGACGCCCGTGGAACAGCGCCCCCAAAGTGTCAGCCCCCGGGACGGCGCCCGCGTGCCCAGGCGCTCAGAGCAAGGTCTCGGACAAGCGAGCTCTCAGCCCACACTTGTTAAGTGACTGAAAGCGCGGCCAGAGCGTTAGCGGTGTCACGTGACACCCAGCACGGTGACGGGGCGGGGGAATGCCGCTCCACTCAAAGCACCCCTTTCTTGGGTAATTTTTCGGGACACCCTCGCGGGGAGAGGCGTTTCTGCCAGATTGCGTGTCCCCGTGACACTGCCAGCAGCGCGGTGTCCCTTGTCGTTTGGTCCGTGAACGCTGTGGTCTCCGCGTGGGGTCCCGGATCCTGAAGGTGAGCCCTTGTCCCACATTTCCGCCTGCGTGGACGGTGAAGGCAGGCCGGGCGGGGAGGCGGGGCCAGAGCGGCCGCTCTTCGCGCATGCGCAGAGCCGGGGCTGCTGCAGCCGGTGTCGTGGGCGCGACACGAGATGACCTAGAAGGACCCCAGCGCTGCCCCTTTGCGTGTCACCCGGCTTCTCCCTGGCAAGCTGCCGAGGCTTGCTCACCGGCGTGTCCTCAGCCAGAACTTGGCGATTGGGACCTTGAAGTGCCACCTTCAAGTGGCACCTTGTGCGACGGGGCTCTTGGGAGCAATGAGAAATTGTGCAGTAAGGCGGCCGGAGGGATTTTTTCAGGGTGCGCCCTGTTTGGGGCCCCTGCCCGCGCCGTCTGCCGTCCAGCAGGCCCCGTCCAGGCCCGTTTCCCTCCAGCTGGTCCACACTGCCTCCCACGGTGGGCCCAGAAACCAGTCTCTCTGGAGACTAAGTGAAAGCCAAGAGGTGTCCAGCCAGCAGCCAGCCTGGGGCCACGTTCACGGCTCTTGTTTGGGAGGGCAGAGTCACCAACCCGCTCCCCCATGACCGCCGTGCCAGGGAGACGGGGCTCACCTGTTCCTTTTCCGTCCGCCCAGCTCCCCCAACTTCTGGGAGGCCCCTGCCCTTCCAACGTGACTCGTGCTCTGTGACTCGGCGGGGCTGTCAGTTGAGGGACCTCGACTTCCCCGCCACAGGGCGGGCACGAAAGGCAGTTCAGAGCACCCATGGCCCTGCATGTGGTGACTGGGCCAAGGCTGGGCGCAGGACGGAAGCAGGGCCCAGTGTCCCTGTCCTAACAGGTGGATACGAGGCTCAGAGAGGTTAAGCGACCTGCCTTAAGGCACACAGCTAGACTGGGAGCAGGGAGGCCTTGCAGGGGAAGAGCAGGAGGCTGAACCCTGGGCCCAGGTGACCTTGACCTAAGGGCCCTGCCGGTGGGAGATGTGGGGGTCACAAGTGGGACCCCCAGACACAACTAGAGGCAGAGGCAGTCCGACGGCGCCCACCGGCCCAAGGAGGGTTTTGCTGTGGGGAGAGCGACTGCCTGGGGTCCCTGCTGGAGTCGCTGGCCAGGACCCGGTGCCGCAGGGGGAGAAGGGCCTGCGGGGGGCGGCTCAGGGGGAGGGGAGAGGCCAGCCCTGCCCTGCACAGCCCACGTGATGGGTCAGGAGCGAGACTGGCTGCTTGGTGTGGCTGCCACAGGGCCACGGGACCACAGACAGGACATCCTGGGGTGCGGGGGGTGGGGGTGGGGTGTATGCGGGAGCGTGTAAAGTGTGTGTGTACGTGTGCACACGCGTGTGAGCTAGGCCTACAGAGGAGCTGAACAGAGGCCCCGACACAATGGGGCCGCAGGGGAGATCCTGGAGGGGCAACGGTGGGTAAGGCGGCCGGGGAAACTGAGGCAGGCTTCAGGCACATGCCTGTGGTGGAATCTCAGTGACGGTGGCAGGGCATGGGGCCGAGGGGCAGAGAGGACAGGGCTCTGGAGGGAGAACGCGGCTCAGCTCCCTCTCCCTGCGGGTGCGGGCACCGCCACAGCCCAGGGAAGGAGGCGGGCTGTGGGAGCCGCCCTCTGGGGGCCCCCGAAAACCTGCTGAGGCGGAGGTCTTGGCAAACACCCCCTCCCCCGAATTTAAACCTGGGAGGATGTCAAAGGAACAGCCCGCCCGCCGCAGCCCTCCAGCCTGAGGCCGTGGTGAAGGGAGGCTTTCTGCACAAGGAATGGGCACGAGCTGTGGGCCCAGCCTGCTCCGCCCTCCCCACCGGACCCCTCCTCCGGGCCTGGAGGAGGCCAGGGAGGCTGGGGCGTGGAGGGCAGAGGGACGTGGTGGCCGCTGTGGGAGGGGCGGATGGCCCCACGCCGCCAGCTCCCCGAGGTCACGGGCGAGGGGCCCCCGGCTCCCCTGGCCGGGCGCTTTGTCCAGCTTGCCCCTCCCCCAGGCCGGGAGGCTGGACACCTTCTCGGTTGTGCGGCCTCTCCTCCCGCCCCCGGGCTCTCCCAGCCCCTCCCCGGGTTCCTGCCTCCAGTCTGATCCCTCCCGCCCACCCTCCGCACCGTTGGAAGAGGGTGAGTCGCCTACCCACTAGTCCCTTCCCTCTTTACACCAGCCAGGCCCCTGATTTTGTGTCGGGGCAGCACTGTGGCCCGGTAAAGGACAGACTCCCAGGCTCCCTTGCACTTTCGGCGGCCTCGTGGCCCAGTGCTGCCCTTGAGATCTGAGGGCATTTCTGGGCAGGGCCTCTGGGACATACTTAGACTTTTTCCTTCCTGCCTGGAATGGTGATAACATGCCTGGTGTTTTGGCAGCTATCTTGTGACTATAAGGGGGGCGGGGAGGAGATGCGTACTGCAGCTCCCCAGCAAGAAGATAGGAAAAGCCTGGGTCTCTGAACAAATTCTGGAACTTCCTGCTGAGCCCTGGACTGCCGTTCTCCAGCCTGCTTGTTGAAAGGGGGGTGGGAGAGCCTTCCAGAGCCTTCCAGGGGAGGGAAGAGCCTGTGAGAAGGGATGGAGATCAGAACATAGCTGGAGAGTCCGGGGAATGGGAGGCCTCCCGTATTCTTCCTGCCTCTTTGCCTGAGGCATTCTGCAGTTCCCTCTGGCCCTCGGTCTCCCTGAGGGAGCACCCTGGGATGACCTCGGGAGAGAGCAGCCTCACCCTCCTCCTGTTCCCAGCCCCCTCCTCCAACTCTGGCTCCTCTGTGGCTCTGAGGGCACCATCAGCCTCTATGATCGTGAAGCCGCTCTGACTCCTCTCTCCTTCCCAAGTGGAGGCGGGTTGGGCAGAAGTCTCTGGCCCCCTTGGCGGCTGCCTGGGCCCAGGGCACGGCAGCTGCACGGGGAAGGGCGGGGGGCATTTACCGCAGGGCTCACAGGCCCCAGCATCCCCAGGCTGCCCGGGGCCTCCCACGGGCCAGGAGCTGTGGTCCCGGCAGGTGGGGGTGAGGGTGCGCCGCTCAAACACCGCGGGCAGCCTGCCTCTGTGTCTCATCCCTGCACACGGACACGACTCACCCGTCTCCCGGTTTGGAGGGACACTGCAGCAGGCCGCAGGTGTGTGTGTGTGTGCTCCCCTCCCCTCCCCCCTGCACCGCCAGGCTTGCACACAGCCTGCCTGTACCTTTGGCCCCAGGGCCCAAGCTTCCTGGGTGCTGGATGGGCTTCGCAGCTCCGGCCCCTGAGACCCGCTGCTTCCTTGTGTGGCCCTTGAACTTCTTCCCCAATCCGTGTTGCAACCCGGCCCTGTTCCCAAGTGATCACAATAGAGAGCTCCCACCACCTTGCTTGGGGCGCCGGTGATACACATCTTGGGGTCCCGGGAGGCCAAGTCCAAGGTGGAGTGTAGCGTGCCGGAGGGTTGCGAGGAAGGTGCCCAGCTGAGACGCGGGTCCAAGGCCAGTCCCGCTCAGCCCTACGGAGAGCTCGCGAGCCAAGAGGCCCTTCGGAGTTGTGAAATGTTGGGTTCAAATAGTCAGGTCCTTCTACCCCAGGCCGGAACATCTCAGATGTGGCTGCCCCTGGAAGGGTGTGGCAGGCACAGAGCCCCCGGAGTTGAGCACATCCCTGAAGGGCATGGGGACCGAAGGCCTCCTGGCCCCTTCCTTGATGGCCCGTCTGGCCCCCTGGGTCAGTTCTCAAGGTGAAACCCCAACCCTCCGGTGGGAGCAGAAAGTCCGCAGGTCCCCCCAGTGCCTGTCGGAGGGCCCGCCTGCCTCCCAGGGAGGGTCCCCGGGGCCTCGGCGTGTGCAGGGAAGTGGACCATGGGGTCGTGGTGTGGGGGACATGGAGGGAAAGGTCCAGAATATCGGCGTGTGCTGGTTCCTTGGGGCTTGTAGAGAAGCCCCACAGGATAGGTGCGGACCGAGGCCAGACCTGGCGGGTCTCTGAGGAGACAGAGGGAAAGCCGGCTGGCATCTCACCACCTAGGGCCCTCCAGAGCTGAAAGGGCCAGTGGTTTTCAACCCCAAGCTGACACGGTGTGGACAGCTGTGTGGGGCTGATGCCCGGTCCTTCTCCAGGGCTCTTGAGAACACCCACCAGTAGCCATCCAGTTCAGATGTTTCTCTCTGACACTTGGTGTCTTGAGTTATCTCAGGACAAAGGTGACCGGGGCCAGGCCAGGCCAGTGGGCAGAGCACAGGGCAGGAGACACTCAGTCTTTAGGCTTCCAGCCCAAGCTTAGACAAGAATGTTGACTGTGGACATATGCACATGGAATGGACTGGAAGCTTTAGATTTTTGAGGGATTTGGGCTGCTACGAAGACTTGGAGTTGTCTGTTCAGCCCCCAAGGCTGTGTCCCCAACTCCCCAGTCGCACCAGGAGGAGGTGGGCAGTGAAGGGGGTCGGCCCTCTAGGAATGAATGGCATTCTCTCTGATGCCCAACTCAGAGGTGGACATGGAGATTCGTGGGCCTGCAGATTCCCCTCTCCAGCGAGCACTGGACCGGGGCCGTGGAGGACGGTGCACAATGGCTTGTCTCCCAGGGGCAGGACGGCGGGGGCTAGATTGGCTAACAAGGAAGTAGTATCACTTGGACCTGGTGGTTGGGATGAAGCATGTTGAGTTTCCTATTCGGTGTGCTCCCCGTGGGGCTGCTGCCGTGACCACAAGTCCCACAGCACGCTTTGGTGACACCAAGCATCTTGCAGCGTGGCTTCCTTTCCAAGCCCGTGCTCATCCCTGCCTTTGTTCCCTTCCTGTGGTTATGCTATCTGCCTGGAGCAACTTCTGACTTTCTTCTCATACTTGGTGTTCAAGGCTCGGTCCACCCGAGCTCCTCCCAGAAGCCTTCTCTAGCTCCTTAGGATTTCCTCTGAGCTCTGAGTATACTTTGAACCAAGCAGTTATTGTGCCGTGTGGTCATCTTGTATCAGTCAGCTATTGCTGCAATGATGCTGTGTAACAAGTCACCCCCATACTTGCTGGCTTACTACAGGAAATGCTTATTTTGTCACTCCTGGATCTTCACGATGGCTGCAGCAAGGCTGGCTAAGGCTGTGGGCCGGTGGGGTTTGGCTCCAGGCCTTGGGTCGGTTTCGAGTCCCCTCCACGTGCCTTGTTCTGGGCGCTTGGCTCATGGTGGATCACCAGAGCCCAAGAGGCCAAGTCTCCCAACGCAAGTGCATTTAAGGCCTCTGCTCACATGATGGTCGCTGACACACCGTTGTCCCCAGTCAAGGTCTGTGGGGCAAGAAGTATCCTCCAGGCCTGTGTGTGTGTCTCGTGTGGTCCGAGTAGGTGCTCAGAGTCTGTGAGGAATGGAGCCCACTGCCTGGGCCCACCTGCTTGGCCGCTGCTGTCCTTGCCAGTGCCGGGGACCGTCCACACAAGACCTCTTCCACCGGGGACGTCTTCAATTAAGTAATGTTTCCTCCTCCCCATGGTTCTAACTGACTGAGTCTCTCTGGCAGACTACCTCTCCGACCTAGAAAGTAAACTCATCCTCCTGAGGGGGAAAGGAGTCACAGGAGTTTAATTCCTCGGTCCCAGGACACATCGCGCACCGAGCAGGTGCTTTATCAACATTGGCCCAGCTGAAAGGCGGACCGGGGCGTGAAGTGTCACCTAGTTCAGGCAGGTCACCAGCGGGCGGTGTAGCGGTGTCGGGGTCACTTTCCTTCCCTCTGGTGGCGCCCCTCGGGGCAGAACCCCTCCCGGGACCTCTTCCCCCCACTTCCTTCTCTGCTTCCTCCCTGCTGCCCCCCGCCTCCCGCTCTGCTTTCTTCCTCGCTGACGGCCGTAGGCCTTCCCTTTCTGAGCGCATCATTTCTCCCGGACGCCGAGACTCGGGGAACGAGGTTGCCAAACGAGGTTGCCAACGGTTCCAGCCTCTGGAAACCGGAGATGTTTTCTTTTCAAGAAGAAAGAGCATTTTAAAATCTTGGCTTGAGAGTTTTGCTCAGGGTGAAAGCGAACAGCAAATCTTCCTTTGGAACTTAGATTCTGTCCAGCTCCCCAGGTCGGGACGAGTTTAAGAGGGGGATTCTTCGGGGGCTCGAAGGGATTTTGTTTTGACCGGCAGCTTTGCCCTTACCTCTGAACCTTAGTTCATACTTTTCCCCTTTCAGGGAAAGACCTTTCCCTGCTCTTAAAGGCCCCTGGCTCCTATTCACTCTTCACTGCTCAATGCAAATGCCTCCTCCTCCATGAAGCCTCCCTGATCACTTCAGCCTTTGTCTGCCCTCGGTGCTCATTGGTGAGGGGCGAGTGAATGAACTTAGAATCAGACAGCACTGGGTTCAAGTCCAGGCCCTGCCAGCGTGGCTTCCCTGAGACCCTGGCCAAGTTTGGCGTCTCTCTCTCCCTGCTCCCGCAGAGAGCTGTGAGATTTCTTCAGCTTCCTTCGCTGCCCACAGACAAGGACTGTCATCTGCAAAAGGCTTTATTTAAATTAACATGGCATAAAAAGATGGAATGTCACTTACCGGCCTCGGCAGCCGTGAGACGGAAACAGCTTTAAAGCTAGTGACCTGCTAGCTGGGTTTTAAGAATTAACATTTTGCGGGTGGGCACAGAGGCCTCTCCCTCCAGCCTGGATGACTCTGGCACCGTCGCCCCGGGTGCTAACGCTCTTCTCACACCTGGGGCGGCAGGACGCAGCGAGGCTGCTGGGTTTGGTGTCTGTCTGCATTGCTGCTGTGCCCCTGACCAGCGGGAGGGCTGTGGCAGTCGCTTCCCCGATTCGCGCCCCCCTCATCTGGAAATGTGAGTCTTTTCTCCCTCCCAGGGGAGCTGTGTGCACGAGCTGAGACGGTGCGGGCCCGGCTGGCTCCGAGGACACCAGACCCCTCTCCTGGGCCCCTAACTACTTGGTTCAGGCAAACTCCCTAAAGTGCCAATTTTAAAAAGAAATTTTTATTTATTTTTGTCGTTTATTTATTTACATTGAGAGAGAGAGAGAGAGAGAGAGAGAGAGAGAGCCCACACAAGCAGGGGAGGGGAAGAGAAAGAGGTAGAGAGGGAGCATCTGATGCAGGGCTTGAACTCATGAACTGTGAGATCATGAGATCATGACCTGAGCTGAAACCAAGAGCTGGACTGAGCCACCCAGGCGCCCCACGGAAGTCCCAGTTTTACTAGGTGACTGTTTTGGTCAGAGTCTCATGACTTTAAAAATATAACCAGCATTCTTCTCCTTGGCATTGAAGACCCTTTGGGATCTGACCCCTGCTGTGCTCCACTATGACCTCTGGAATCTGACCCCTGCTGGGCTCCTGCCCTGTGACCTTGGTGTTCCCTGTGACCTCTTGGAGCCCCGGCCTCTGCCCCCCGCCCCCTTCTCTCTCATCTCTGTCTCAAACACTCTCGCATTCCTGCCTTGGCTCCTTTGCTCATTGGCAGACAGGCCAAGTTCAGACTCTCCTCCGGCTCATCAGGGTTCTAAGTAACCGAAATCAACTCTGGCTGATTTACGCAGAAAATGACTTTGCTAGAGAGAGGGGTGAGCCTCCACGGAATTGCTGGAGAACTGGGCTGGGAGGCGACCGGGGCACGTCGGGCTGAAAGCAACAGCAAACCCACCTCTAAGTCAGGAAAGAAATTCAGCTCCCTGTAACAAGCTCAAGGCCAAGGGCAGGGCGGTCCGGGGGCTGGAGGGTGGGTGTTCATTCGGAGGGGGGGGGGGGCTCTGTGATGGACGCCTAGGGCCCGGGCTTTCCGTGTCTCTGCGCTGCCCGGGCTCCAGGTGCTGGCAAAGCGGGCTGGAGCGTCCCGCGCAGACTCAGAGCGGAGCCCGTCAACCCCTGGAGTCAGGATTAGGGTTGGGGCTCAGCGCGGACGTCAGTGTGTCCTGGGAGGTAGAGAATTTGCCGCCATCCCCTGGACAGCCCTCTTCTCATTCTCATTGGCCAGACGGCGTCACGTGCCTGTGCATCGCCCAATCACTGGCAGGATGAGGGCCAATCAGAAGGCCGGTCTGTAGCAGGTGGGCGCGCGGGGGCTCCGCGGCGGCAGCGGGTTTGGCGAGAGCGCGTGAGGGTGGGCAGTCCGTCGCGCGGCGCCTCGGGAGCCGCGGTCCCGCCCGGCGGCGAGTGTCCTGGCGGCTCCTGGCGCCCTCGCCCAGCCGGGACGCCACGCCAGCGCCCAGCCGCCGGGGAGCGGAGGAGTCTGGGTCCGCGGCACGATGCACCGGCACAGCCCCGCGCCAGAACGCGCCACCTCGACGACGGGGAATTGAGAAACACAGTAGGTTTGGGGCGTCCGGGGGGCTCAGCCGGCTGAGCGTCCGACTTCGGCTCAGGTCATGATCTCACGGCTCGTGGGTTCGAGCCCCGCATCGGGCTCTGTGCCGACAGCTCGGAGCCCGGAGCTGCTTCGGATTCTGTGTCTCCCTCTCTCTCTGCCCCTCCCCTGCTCATGCTCTGTTTGTGTCTCAATAAAACAACAACAACAACAAAAAAGAAACCCAATAGGTTTAAAAAAAGATCATAAAGTGCAGAAACATGCTTATTTCTTACGAATCTAAAAAACAAATAAAATACGTAGGTTTCGCTGATGGCCGTGGACGGCAGGAGTCTATCTGCGAAGGAAAGCGGGGCATGTTGCAGCCCGGATCCAGACCTGGGGTTGGGGTGGGGCAAGCCCTTCCCTGCCCGGCTCCGTTTCCACCCTGCAGGACAGAGTGGGGGTGAGGATGCAGGGAGGGTGAGTCTGCGGCCGCCTCTGCCCCTCTGGCCAGGGTCGGAGTCCCAGGGCCCGGGATGAGGTGAGGGCGGGGAGGCTGTGGGGTGTTGGGAGGCTGTGGCCTGCGGGCTGCCGCGTCGGAGGGACTGGTCTGACTTCGGGTTTCAGGGGATCCCTTTGTCTGCTGAGTTGAGAACAGACAGTCCCAGGCATTTGGGGGGTGAGGATGAGGTCAAGTCCTTGGTCTGGCTGGCAGGGCCTTGCGGGTGCTGGGCCCCACGCCCCTCTCCAGCATCACCTTCTGCCCTGTTCCTGTCTGTCCCTCAGCATCTTCACACACGCGGTGACTCTGTCCCTCAGTGACAGCCACGCAGTGGGTCACATCGTCTCATTTTTTCCGGGTCTTATTGACCTGGTGAGCTTCAGCCTTCGAGGTGGGGGTGGGTGCCCCTTCCCCCGTGAAGCTTCTCTCAGCTCCTCCGCCTCCTGACGGCATGCTCATCATTCCCTCCTGTAGGTGTTCCAGAACCTTCCATGTCCCTCCACCGCTATGTACCATAATACCAGCGACCCTTGACTGAGCGCTTCCCATGGCCAGGTCCCATGTGACTCCGAAACGGTCACACAAGGTACGTCCCACCACTGCCCCCATTTCACATATGGGAGAACTGAGGCTCGGACCACCTGCCGAGGGGCACACAGCCCACCGGTGGCCTAAAGCTCGGACCCCTGCCTGGGGGCCGTCCTGGGCCTTGGGGGCCCTGCCCCACCCCCTGGATGCCAGTAGCACCCTGACCCCAAGGTTTTGAAAAAACCGTCCCCTGACATTGCCAAGTGTCCTCTGGGGGCACCCCCTCCCCCCAGTTGAGAACCACGGTCCTGGGACGTCAGGTCCACACGGGCAGGGAGTTTGGTCTGTTTCGTTCACTGAGGCATCCACCTCCCCCCTGCCCCAAGGACAGGGCCTGGAACCTGGGGGGGGCGGTAACTGCTTGCAGAGAGTTGCTGAGTGAATGGGATGCTTCTTAGATCCCCGGCAGGGCCAGCAGGAGCTGTTGTCCCATTTCCCAGGTGAAGGAAGTGAGGCTCCGCAGGGCGGGGCCTGCCGCATGTGGGGAGGGGGTGCCAGGAACAGGTCACAGGCGACCGTGCCTTTGGTGTCCCAGTACAGGGGGAGCCTTCAGCTAGCGGGTGCCGGGCGCAGGGGGGCCACGGGAGAAGGTGACCGTAGGAAGGAGGGGTGACTGAGTGCGGTCCCAGATCTCCTGTAGACGGTGGCGGTGGGCGGCAGAGTGCTGCAAAGTTAACAGACAGATCCTGCGCAGCGTCGCCTGGATGGGGAGAGTGAAGTGAAGTCAGGCCCCCGGACACAGAGTAGAAGGGCGGTTGCCGGGGACTTGGGGGGTGGGCGGGCGGGGAGCCGGTGGTCAGAGGGCGCGAACTCTGAGCGGTGACGTGCATGAGGCCTGAGGAACTGCCGTGAAAGGTGGTGATTATGAGCTGACCACGCTGTGTCCGGACTCCGTATCCTACGACTGACGTTTGCTGAGTTAGAGCTTACGTGTTCACACACACACACACACACGCACACACGCACCGTGCAAAGGGGAGGTGATGGGCGAGCTAGTTAATTGGGCGGGGGGCCCTTCCACAGTGGGTCTGCGAGTCCGGTCGCCACGGTGCGCGCTTTAAATAGCTTACGTTTTGTCAGTTCTGTCTCAGCAGAGCTGAGCAGACCCCCCCAGATCCGGTGGAGATTTTGGGGGGTTGCTGGCACGTAAAGCCAGGGGAGGGTCCGGCCCCGGCCCCGGGAGGCAGAGCCTGGGACGGGTCAGCCTGCCTGTCTGCACGAGGCCCCCGCGCCCCTGGCTGGAGGTGCCAGGCCCCTCCCGGGCTGCCCGAGGGGCCGCTGGGCTGGGGGGGTGGGGGGGCCGGGGCGCTGATTGACGGGTTCAGGGAGAATCACCTTGGGGCCTGATTTGAAATTCAAGTCCTGGCTAAACAGAAAATTAATACGAATTTCATATTCTGTTTCTCTCGGAGACCCAGCTGTGTCTCCGCCGGGCCGGGCAGGGGGCGCCGCAGGCTTCACCGCCGACGCCCACCCGCCTCCTGCCCCCCTGGGGTCCCCCCCACCCCGCGCTCGAGAACGGGGGGCTTCGCGGGAGAAGGGCTGCTCTCTGGATAGTTCACCTGCAGGCAAACATCAGCCCAGAACGGCAGAACGATGGGGCCAGACCCCCCGGCAAAGGTGCGGGGGGGACATCTGAAATGGGGTGTCCCGGGCAGCACTGCCAACACACCCCGCGTTTCAGAGCAGCCCGGAGCCCTGGCCTTTGGACACGGGCAGGAGCTCTGGGGAGTGGGGAGGAAGTGACATTGGTCAGGCCTGGGCAGGGCGGTGAGCCCTGTGGGCCACCCGTCCCCATGAGGAAGTGGGGGAGCCGCCGCCTCGTCCTCCACTCCGCCCAGCCACCCCCACACTCTATAACCTCCGGTGGCTCCCTATTGCCCGAGAGGCATTAAGACCTGGGCCAGGTGGTGGTGGTGGGGAGGGAGGTTAAATCCTGCCTCAATCAGTGTATTAGCCTAGTGGCCTTGGACAAGTTCCTTAGTCTGTTTGTGCCTCAGTTTCTTCATCTCTCCCGGGAGATCAGAGCACCCAGCCCTCAGGGTTGTTGGAGGATCAAGTGCACACGTGTGTGTGAAGCTCCAGGACACGTCTGGGCCTAACCTGGGGCCCATCCGCCTCTCCGGCCTCCTCCCCCGCCCGTTTCCTCACACTCTGGATGGGGCCAAGGTCCCCCGGCCCTGCCCTTGGCCGTGCTCAGCTCCGCCCAGCCTTCGCCCGCTCCGCTGTTCCCTCTGCCCCCTCTGCCGGCCTTCTCCTTCTTGTCTGCCCGAGCCTGCTGCCTCCTGCAAAGATCTGCTCAGTTCCGTCCCAGGAAGTGTCCCCTGGTGGTGGCCAGGCATCTCCTGCCCTTAGACCCGCCGCCCTGGTGTGTGGCTGTCAGAGCGTGGGCCCCTGGGGGACCTGGCCTGGCCCGTACTCCACTTACTCTCTCCGCTCCTAGCCTGGCCCGGCGCTGTTTGGGGAGTCTCTCTGCTTGTGCCCTCCCGCCCGGCTCGGCCCTGCAGATCTTCAGGGCGCGCCCAGCGAGGGTGGGGTGTTTCTGAGGCTTCCGGAAGCCGGCTGGCATTCCCGGCCCCCAGAGCCGGGGGATGTGGGCTGGGCGCCTACAGATAGGGCTCCTCCGCCTTGGCCCTGCTTCCCGGGCCCGGCAGTAGAGGGTTGGGCACCCTCTCGGCGTCCAGGTGTGGCTGGGCTCTGTCCCGGGCTCTGCGGGACCTGTCGCCTTTCCCAGAATTGCACGACTGACCGTGATCGTCTTTGTTACTGGTTGGAGGCGTTTGGTATGTGTGAGGGGGGTTGTGTCTGACGCAGCATTTGTCCGTGTGTCCATGAGGCAGGGGCCGGAGCCCAGGGCTCTGTGTCCCCGCCGTGCACCCACCACTGCCAGACGCACAGTAGGTGCTCACCGATGGACGGAGGGCCATCCTTGCCGAGCCTTACCCGAGTGCCCCCAAGGGGCATCCGGGCCCAGGGGCGGGCACAGTTGGCACCTTGCTGCCCTCCGGGCTGAAGCGTCTGGACCCTGGGCCTCGGGTACAGAGCTGGCTCCCTTGGGGCGCGGTCCCCTCTCCCCTCGGTTGTGCCCCAGCCCTCAGGGCCCACTGAGAGGTCTGTGGCCAAGCCTCTCAAATACATGACCTCGGGACCTGCCCCCCTCGGGCTGGCCACCTGCCAGCTGGGCCGTGCTGGGGGCTCTGGCCGCCAACGGAGAGCGATGGGTGGCGGCCATCTGTCGCTCGTTTGTCTCTGCCCTGCCACCTGCTTCCTGGCCGCCAGTGCTTTATTTACGGCCGACTCGAGGGGTTTGCTAAATCCTTCCTGGATCAGGCTCCGTTTATCAGGCTCATCGGGCGGGGGCTGGCCAGGACCTCATCGCTCCCCTTGTCCTGGCTTTCCTGCTCCCTGCCCTCCTTGTCCAGCCTTTCCGGGGAGGGACCGGGAGCCCGGGGGGAAGGAAAGTTAGTTTTAATGGTTGTAATAGCACCGACTTCTCCAGGGTTCATCTGTTTCCTCCCCGACAGGTCTGCGGGGCAGGCATCAGAAACAGAGAGGTTGAGGGGTCACCCAACGTTACACAGCAAGGAGTCGGGGGCGCCAAGGTTTGAACCCAGGCAGCCTGGTCCGCGGTCTGTGCTGCTTTGCAACTGCATTCTTACTAGACAGAGGCCGTGTCCAGGTGACAGAGGACAGAGTCCCTCCCCTGGGCACTCACTCAGCAGGTGTTTCTGAGGCCCTGGGCACCGGGGACACAGAGAGGATACCTGGGAAAAACAATTCATTTATCCGTTCCGTTAATCTTCTGAGGTCAAGTGCGCACAGGCAAGGTGCTATTCCTAGCCCCGTTTTGTGAAGGAGGAAACAGGCTCAGGAGCGTTAAGAGACTCGCTTAAGGCCACACAGCGAGGAAGTGGGGACAGCAGGGTTTGGCTGCGGTCTCCTGCCCTGGGGATATTTGCCATCTGGCTGGGGAGACCGAGGGCATCTGGCTGTCACCACACAGTGCCGTAGGATCCCGAGGGAGCACCCAGGAATCTGAGCACAGATAGGAGCCTGTGGGGGACAGCCACCCCGGGAGGCGACCGTGGAAATTTCCCTGCGTGGAGGCCCGAGGGGGCCCAGTCTCCACCAGTGACACACTTACCCTCACGCCCCACCGCTGCCTCACTGGCTGCAGGCCACACGGCATGAGTGGGCTTGGCCCTTGCCCTCTGGGGCGCAGCTGCCGACCACCTGGTGCTGAGGCCCCTCGGAGCACTGGGCACGGAGTCCTCCATTCCCCTTAGGACCACCTGGATCCCGGGTGCAGTGGGCTGGGAACCAGGAGTCCCTGCTGCTGGGCACGCGAATGCCTTGGTTGGCAGAGCCTGGGACCGAGGCCCAGAGGTGGTCAGGTCTTTGACGTTCCCACCCCAGCGCCTCCCCCAGGCCCAGGCTGTCCCCTCCTTCCCATTTCCGCTCACTCCAGCCGCTCTGGATTCGCTTCTGGACTGTCTTGTCTGACGGAGTTTAGATTTGCCGTTGGAGGCCTTGTTTCACGGAACCATTTAAAAGTCCTTCTTAAGTGCTCGCATGAATTTCACCCTTCCCCTCCCCTCACTCATTCCCCTCTGCACGTTTCCGAGGTGCTGAAGAGAAGCAGGGGGAAGGAGAGGTCATGGTGGGGAGAAAGTGTTTGTGGAAGGGCAGAGGGCTTGGGACTTTTTCTTTAAAAATTTTTTTTTAAATTATTTTTTGAGAGAGAGAGTGAGCGGGGAAGGGGCAGAGAGAGAGGGAGACACAGAATCGGAAGCAGGCTCCAGGCTCCGAGCTGTCAGCACAGAACCCGATGCGGGGCTCGAACCCACAAACGTGAGATCATGACCTGAGCCCAAGTCGGAGGTTTAACCGACTGAGCCACCCAGGCGTCCCCCGCTAAGAACAACTTTTGCTGCACTTTGCAAGTTTTGATATATGGTGTTTTCATGACCGCTTGGTTCGAGGAGTTGAGCATCGTGTTTTTCCTGGCCCCAGGAGATGAAGTTCGTTTTCCAGAAGAGAGAATTTGGGGAAATGGTATTGTCAGTGCAGGTGATGCAGGCCCTGTCAGGGCTTTTAAGAGGCCTCGGAAGCCGTGTTGTGCTGTTTTGTTGTGTGTTTTAGTTTGGTCTGATGCAACATTTGGGAAGGGGCACGTTGCAGAATTACGCTTTCTGTCATTGACCACCTCGCTCTGCCTGTGAACGGAAGTTTCCACAGCGGCGGCTTCCTGGGAGTTGGAGTTGAGGGAAGACTAAGAATGGAGCTGGAGACTAGGGCCGTGAGCAGCCCCTGCAAGGTGCCCACACCTCGGTCCCGAGGTCCCACATGGAGCTCCGTGGGCACGGCCGCCACCTGGCTCTCAGGCGGCCGAATTTCAGCAAGATTTTGGAAAGTGACTTATCTCTTTTTTGTCAGGAGCCTTCCAGCTGGCTTAGGCGTTCCACTTTGGGGACTGGAGGCAGGAAAAGAGAATTTGGACAAAGTTGTAAATGGATGAGATGTTTATCGGAATCGTTGACAAGAGGAAAAAATTCAGAAATCGAGGATAACGAGTGGGTTCTTCTGTCGTGGCGCGTGAAAAGATTTTGTAGCGCCTTAACAAAAATGGTGGTGATGAAAACTTTTAATCATAGAGTGAAATGCTTCTGCTTACATCTCAAGCGACAAGAGCAGAAGGCAAGATTATGCACACCACGTGACGTGTGCGTGTGTGGAAAAAATACGGATTAAAAACATGCAGAAGAAATAGACCAGAACGTGATCAGGCAGGTCCCTAGCTGGTGAGGCGTGTATTTCCCCAAATGTAGTATTTTCGGCCCCCTTTAGGAAACGAGCTGTGTCAGGGCAGCCTGGCAACGCTGCAGGAGAGGTCGCTCATTTCCAGAGCGTTCTAAGTGCTGGTGTGGGTTCGTCTCCTTTGAGCTATGTGGCCTCTCTCCTGGTTAGCACTGTTATTGTCCCGTTTACAGGTGAGAACACCGAGGCCCAGAGCAGCTCAGCGATTTGTCCAATGTCCCATACCTAAGAAGTGGCAGAGCTGGGGTCTAAACCCAGTGTCCGGGAGACAGAGCCATCAGGGACCTGCCCGCACGCCCGAGCCCCGCTTCTCCTGCACGGGCCATTCCCTGCTGGGCCGGACTTTCTCTCCCGCCCCTGGAGCCCACCCCGTCCCAGTGGGTCTCTCATCCGCAAGCCCCCAACCCTGCTGTTCCTGCCTGTGCTGCTGCCTCCCGCGGGAGACCCTTCTGGACGTCTCCCCCTCCCCACAGGCAGCACAGCCCTAGCCCAGGAGGAGGGCGGGGCCTGTCCCCACGGTCCCGTCACCCGCCGTCGCTGGGCCGTTTCCGCAGCACGAGGGCAGAGGCTGCGGCCATCCCTGAGCCGCCCCAGTGCCGGCCCACCCCTCACTCCACCTCCAGGAGGGGTCGCCGCTCCCATTTTACAGGGCAGAAAACTGACCATCAGCAATGTCACGCACCAGGGCCGCTCCGCTCTCTAGCCCGGCTCCTCTGCTGCGTGGGCCCTCGGGTCCTTCAGGGGTTGGCGCACTGGCTCCGATGTCATTCCCTGTGGGAGCCCCCCCGTGACCCTCCTCACCGAGCCACTGAGCTGGCCGCTTGGCCTCTCAGAGCCTGCGGTGGGTCCCCCCGTCTCGTCACCTGGCTGTGGTCTGGGGTCCCCCTCGTGAGCCTGTCCATGTCATAGCACTCACACGGGGGCGGGGGGTTGATGGGTGAGGTGCCAGCCCCTGGGACCCTTTCCCCCGTGACCTTCCCTTCCATCAGAGACTCTGCACACGCACGTGGTGACAGTGGCGTGCTTCACCGTGGGGCAGGAGCACAGTCCCTATGCCGTCTGTGCCCGTACGGAGGGAACCTGGCAGATGGGGCCGGAGACTTGGGGAACAGAAGCAGGACTTCAAGTCCTCGAACAGTCCAGTTCAAGTCAGATTTCAGATAAACAGGGAATTATGGACTTCAGTATAAGTATATCCCATGTGATATTCGGGATATACTCATACTAAAAAAAATTCCTCGTTGCTTACCTGAGACTCAGGTTCAAGCAGACATCCCGTGTTTTGTTTGGCAGCCCTGTGCTGGACTGCCTGCAAGGCCCCCCCACCAGCCCTCTTGTACGGCCCCCAGGGAGTAGGGGTGATCCCCAGATGGTGAGTCTAGGGAAGGGAATGGCGTTCTCGGTCCCGTCCTCTTTCCTTTCAGAGGTGATACGTGGGGTTGGGACTGAGCGCCTGGCAGCCTGTGTCCAAATCCTGGCCGCACCGCTGCTGTGGCCCTGGGCACCTTCACCTCGCTACCTCGGTTTACTTACCTGTGAAAGGGGCCTTGTATTGCTGAGAGGATTCCGTGGGTTATCCGTGTGGGACTTAGGACAGTGCCCGGCATGCAGCATCTCCCGTTCATGCTCCTGGTGATCTGTGCACGTGCACAGAGCGCGAGAGCGCTCTGGACCACGCCCAGCCGGCGGGTGAGCGCCAGGAAGCCCCGTCCTCCGGAATGGCCGAATCCTGATGAAGGCCACATTTTCGTCCCCCCACCCCCGTCCCTGAACCGGGGCCCCCCCCTCCAGGGCGTCCCAAATGCTAACCTAGCTGGTCTGCCCGACTGGACTAGGCCTCAGCCCTGGCACATTAGGATCTAAACAAAAGTTCACATGGTTTCCAGCAGCCCCCAGATGCCCCCAGCACCCCTTAAAGGTCCTGCCCGAGCAAGCTCAAGGCCGCCCAGGTGCCCCAGGTCTCTCGTCTTTAAATGGGGATAACACGCATCCCAGCACAGGCAGGTGACCACCCGAGATGGCCCTGTGGACGCCTGCGCTCCTGGCTCATTACCCGTGGTTCTGGCTTTCATCTCAACAGTGTCCCTGTTTGGTCTGGACAGGGAAGGTCACGGTCATCCCGGTCACAGGGACGTTGGGACGATCAGCAGTGTAATGTATGTCGAGTGCCCCACTGCCCACCCTGCACACAGTCCGTGCTCAGCTGCGGTGGGCTCTGAACCAGCTGCCTCGGGGTCCGTCCCCGAGACCAATTGGATGTCCTAGTCCCGTCCTTCCTTTTCAAAAATAACGGCCCGACTTTGAGACTCTGTTGAGAGCAGTGAGGCCGATGAGTGACCTTTCCTGGGTACGTGCGTGTTGAGAACTTAGATTTTCCAAGAGGAGCGCACCCACCGGACATCGCACATCCACGATGTGCTCAGCGCAGCTTCTGTTTGACAAACCACCTTTATTTTAACCCCTGTCCGTTCAGCCATCCGTCCGTGTGACGTCCATGCGGCCATTTATCTGTCCACGTGCACGGCTCCCCAACAAATATCATCCGTTCTAGAGTCTCCTTCGCCCACCCGCCCACCCACTCAGCCGTCCGTCTCTCCACGTGTGTTAACATCCATGCACCTGTTTGCCCAGCATCCCCCCAGCCCAGTCCCAGGGGGTAGCCTTGCCCGTTATTTCGTTGAGGAGGAACGTTCCTTGGCTGGCGCCTGCACGCACTCACCAGCGTCTGTTCTTGTCACTCCTCCTTTCCTGTTGTTATGAGGATGAATGCTCTCTTCTCTCTGCGCTGGTGTCCTCCCTCCCTCCCTCCCTCCCTTCTGGATAATTCCGCAGCACATGCGGTTCAATCCTGCCGTCTTCATAGAAACTGCCCGTGTTCCCAGCCCTGCAGCACCAGTCCCTTTCGCGCGGTCTCTCCGTCTTGTAGCGACTCTTTGTACCTGTTGCCTGTGCTCCGCCCCTCCCCTCGGGCCACCACCCTCCCCTGCAATCAGGTGCCTCCCCCCTACCCTGCCCCAGGGAAACTGGTCCCTCAGGTTCAGCTGTGGCCTCCATGCTCCTAAGTACTGGGTACCATGGTTAGTCCTAATCCTCACTTTGCTTCCTGAATGTGCTGCCTTTGACTTTGTCATTTGAAGTAGTTTTCTCTTGTTTCCAGGCCCACACGCGTTCCCGCCTGCCCCCTGCCTTGCTGACCCCCCTGGGTCTCCCCTCTTTTTCTTGCTCCCAACTCGCGGACTCTGATGTGCCCCGGAAGCAGCTCCTGGACTCTCCCCTCATTACTCGGTGTGTGTGGCCTTGTGATCTCGTCCAGTACTTTCCACGAGCCCAGGTGCCCCCCTGGCCATCCCTGTCCCTTGGCCCCAGTCTCGAGTGTCCCGCTGCTTGTGCGGCTTCCCACTGGCCTGTGTGGTGGACGCTCAGGCTCCGCGTGTGTGAGTGTGAACGTCTGCCCCTCTCCCCTCCCCCCTCTTCCCGACTTACCTGACGGCCGCTCCCTCCCTCCAGTCATGGAGTCACCCTTGGATCTGATCGGCTCCGCCTGCCCCACCTTCAGGGTGTCCACACGGCATGCTTCCCTCCCGTCCAAATATGTCCACAGCCCCTCTCTAACCTCTCTTCTTCTGCTCCTCCGTCCTGACCCAAGCCGCCACCTGCTGAGACCGGGTACAGAATCAGCCTCCTGTCTGGCCTCCTCGCCTCCACCCGTGCCCCCTTCAGTCTGTTGTCAGCTTAGGAGCCAGAATCAGACCATGTCACCCCTGTCAAAGACCCCAGTGACTTCCCCCCGCCCTTCCTCCCTGGCTGCATCTGACGGTCCTCCTCTCTTTGCTCACCTGCTCCTGCCGCAGGACCTTTGCTGTTTCCTCCGCCGCGAGTGCTCCTTCCCCAAATATCCACAAGGCTTCTCTCACCTCTTTGGGGTTTTTGTCAAGTGCCCTTTCTTAGTGAGGATAGTGCCTCGTGGAGTGTTGAAGATGGCACCTTGCTTGAGCTCTGGTCCCCTGGGGCCATGTGGGGGGAGTCCGCAGGCGTGAGCACGGAGTGGGGGGTTGGGCTGGTGTCCGCTCGGCTCTCCGTCCTGCTTCTCACGGGCCAGGCCCGGGGAGCTGACTCACTCACGGGCGTCCAGCCCCTTGCTGCCCATTCGGGTAGCAGAGCCCAGGCCGTGTGATGTGTTCACTGCGTCGGAACGCGTAGGGCCCGGGCACAGGTGGGACGGGCGGGGAGACAGGGGCAGGAGACGGGCCAGGACGCCGGAGCGGTGGGCACACGCCCCACCCCTGCCCCAGCACCGCCTTGCTCTCTCTGCTGCTCCCTTGGGACGCGGAGTCTGGCATACTCAGGAGCTTTATTTATTCCTGCGCTTAGTGTCTCCTTCTCTGCACTTGGAGGAAAGCTCAAGAGGGCAGGAATTATTGCCGCTCTCTCTCCGCTGCTTCCGTCGGCGAGGCCGGCGCCGGCTCTGTCCTGGGCCCCAGTAAATATTTGTTGAACGAGGGAGTAAAAGAGGATTCTGTTTCATCGACCCAAAGAAGAGCCTCTTTGAGTCGTCGTCCTAATGCCGTAGGATTACATTTCTCGCTCTGGGTCTTACACTGTTTCTTGATTCTGTGCAGGGGATAATGCTTCATTACGGACGCGGGGTATCGGATTCCATGTTACAGAACCTACCTCGACACAAAGCGCGCAAGGCTTCCCCGGGTCCAGGCGACAGGACGTGAATGTTTAAAGCGAGCTATTGTAAAATAAATAAGTGTGCGTGTGTGGCGGGGGGCAGATGTCTGGAAGGATCAACGCCCCGTTTGTGATGCTGGGCTGGCGGGCGGCTCTAACGTGCTTACGTTATGTACTTCTTTACATACCTTTGGACAGTCAGGGTCTTTTTTAACAAGCACTCATTACTTCTAGATTTAACTAAAAATTTTTTTAATTAAAAAAAATTGGAAGTCCAGTTGAGGATCTGGAAAACTGACCCCCCCAGGCCTGAGTCCAGGCGAGGCCCCTGGGGTCCGAGGCTGCGGAGGAGCCCTGGGCGGAGCGGCCAGGCCCTGGGTGTCCCCGGGGGAGGCCACCTGGGGCCAGACTTCTGGTTCCTTCTGGAAGGGGCATCTCAGAGTCCAGCTTGTTTTCTAGTTTGCACGGCCGATGGCTGGCGGCCTCTCCACTGCCTGTCGCTCACGCTGTTGACCCCGGGCCTGACCCTTGAACTTAGACAGTCAGGATGCCTGCTCGAGGTAGAGCAGGTGCGACCTTGGACCAGTCGTTTCACTCATTCGTTTGTTCCCTCGTTCATCATTCCCTGCAGGCCTGCTTTGCACTGAGCCTCGTGTGTGATGGGCAGGATGTGGCTGTAGCCCTCAGGGAGCTCATGGGCTGGTGGGGGAGACAGACGCATCCCGGGGTCACGCTAAGAGCTGGTCAGTCCAAGCTTGTCTCCCACCAGTGGGCAATGTGTGGGCACCGCTCGAGAGGGGAGGGGCCCAGAGGCCCAGGTGGGCTTCCTGGAGGAGACGGCACCTGAGCCGAGTCAGGCATAGCCAGGCAGGTGGGGGAGGAGGGGAGTGGGGCCAGAGGATGGGAGGTGTTTCAGAGGCAGAGGCCAGGCTGGTGGGACTAGGGGGTGAGGGTAAACAGACACATGGGAAGGGGGCTCAGGGTGGGGCTCAGATATGGACTCTCGTCCCCTTCTGGGAGGGCTGAGGCTGAGGCAGGGCCCCCAACCTCGATCCTGCCCCTCGACGACCTTGACGAGGCAGGACAGACACCTTTACCCATTGGAACGACCCACCCTGGTCACGGGTCACAACCGGCTGCCCCGTGGGGTGTGCCGCATAGACCCCACCAGCCCCCGCCAGGCAGCACCACGTGTCCTCGGGCCTCCGGCTGCTCTGCACATGGCGCTCTGCTCTTGGGGACTCTAGGACTTGGTGGGGGGC
>CM053567.1:187969599-188019870 GCA_028646485.1 Cryptoprocta ferox
CCCCCATTCTCCCTCTTCCTCCGCCTGTCGCCGTGCTCGTCTCCGGCCCGGTTAAGGGGAATCCTTCACACCGAAGACCCAGTGCTTCAGAGAGGACAAAACAGCCTCTAAATGCACATTATTGTTATTTCTATTACAGGCATCAGAGCAAAACCACTGGTTCAAAAGAGCTAATTTAGTTAGATCAGGCATAAGTGCTGCTCCAGCTGAAAACTCATTCTCCCTCGCCGTATTTCCTTTCGGGCATAAATCAAGAGAAGGGCTTGAAAAATATTTTTAGTACGAATGGATTTCAGTCATCTGGGCCGTCACCTCTTGGCACACTTACCGACCGGGACCTCTGCGCGATTCCCGCACTTGACTTGCCCACAGCCCTGCCTTCCTCCCTCCGCTCAAACCGTATCTGATTCCATCGGTTCCAAAAGGGAGCGGAGAACGCCACCGCCCACCCGTGTGCAGACGCACGCTGCGTGGACCTGGGGGAGCTCTCCCGGTTACATGCGGGGGCTCCACGGACTCCCTCTCCGCTCGCATGTGCCCCCCCAGAACGGCCCCCCCCCCAAGGACACGCAACTCCCAAGTTCTCCTGTGAAAGTTAAATATTCCCAGGAGGCCAACCATTGTGGACCGCAAGGCACTCACTTGAGCCCGGGCCGGAGGTTGGGGGGGGCATTGCTAATCCATCAGGTTCAGATCCACTGAGCCTGCTCTCCGGTGGGGCGCTCCAGGCAGACGCCCCCGCCACCAGAGTCACCCGTGGGTGAGACCCGGCAGCCACGGCAGCCGGAAGAGGAAGGTGATGGATGTAATCCATTAAATGCAAAAACAAAATTTGGCAAAACGCACATCATATAAAAATTACCACCTTCACTGGCTTTAAGCTTCTAGTTCAACGGCATTAAGTCCATTTACATCACGCAACTGTCACCCCCCCCCATCTGCAGATCTCTTTTCATCTTGCAGAACGGAAGCTTTGTCCCCATTAAACAAGCTTCATCCCCTGTTCCCCCCACCCCGCTGGCCCCTGGCATCCACCACTCGACTTTCTGTCTCTGAGTTTGATAACTCTGGACTCACAGGATTTGTCCTATTGTGCCTGGCTTATTTTCCCAGGAGCACCGTGTCCTCCGGGCCCAGCCGTGCCCTGGTGCGTGTCAGAATTCCTGTCCTTTTTAAGGCCGAGTGGTACTCCGTTGTGTGGATTTTCCACATTCTGTGTATCCATCCATCCCTCGACGGCCGCTCGGTCCGTTATGGTTCCACACGTTAGCTGTGCTCACTGTGAACCCCCTCACGTCTCGCTCGGTCCCACAACAGCCTGTTGGGTGGGTGCCAGGAGGAACAGTACTTGGGATTTAATGCTGTTGAGAGGGCCGGGACCCAGCACTGCACGATTCCGGGCTCGCCAAGCCCTCTCCTGCTCTCGGGGCTCCTGAGGGGACTGTGCCCACCTCATTGCCATGACATGAATGCCCAGCACTGGGATGTGGGACTCTTGTCCATGCCGGGGTATTGCGTGCCTCTCAGAGTCAATGCCCTTGTGGGACCTCCTTACTCTTGAATCCAATGTGCGTGGCTTGTGATGTCCCGGGCTTACCTGTCCACGTGGCCCAGTCACTTGCTTGTACCCTGACTAACTGGAGGGTGGTGGCTGGCTGGGGGGCTGGGCAGAGGTGAGGTTCCCTCACCACGGACGCCGCAGGGAGTGTGAGGCTCATCGTTGAGAGAACAGGGTAGAGGTTCTGAGATGTTCGGTGCTTCCTTCAAGGCCACCTGGCAAGTAGGAGATGGGTCAGCAGTTTGGATCTCTCTGTTCTAAGCGTGGACAGCGGCCCCTGACGCAGAGCTGCGGGCGTGGGTGGGCCTGTGGCCGGAGGAGGGAGGGAGGGTGGCAGACGTGGCTGGGCTCCAGGCAGTCAGGGGAGAGCAAGGAGCGAGGGGTGGCCCGGGGTGGGGAGGGGAAGGTGGCTGTGCAGAGCAGAATCACGGCCCCCAAAGATGTCCTCACCCTAGTCCCCACACCCCGTGGGTTCCGTGACTGTGACGCCTCATCGGGGAAGGGGCTTTGCAGGAGGGAAGAAGTTAGGGATCTGAAGATGCAGAGACTCTCCTGGATTCCCCGGGCGCGGCCACACGGGAGGGAGACAGGGGGCCCTGGAGGGAGACCCGAGGTCGAAAGCAGAGGTCAGAGGTGGATGGGAAGACGTAGCCCTGCTGGCGGAGAGGCCCCACGCCAAGGGGGCAGAC
This sequence comes from Cryptoprocta ferox, assembly GCA_028646485.1. Lineage (NCBI taxonomy): Eukaryota > Metazoa > Chordata > Mammalia > Carnivora > Eupleridae > Cryptoprocta > Cryptoprocta ferox. The sequence goes on from CM053567.1 coordinate 187,971,847, forward strand.
GGCCCTGCGAGCGGGAGAAGGCGAGGAAACGGGCTCCCCTGCAGAGCTCTCAGAAGGGGCTCCCCTGCCAGTCCCTCCGTGTGGACGTCTGGCCTCCACAGGTGAGAGACAATGAGTTGTTGTCTTAAGCCTCCCGGTTTGGACCATGTGCGCGGTGGTCCCTCACCACTGCCGTCCTGTCTGAACGTGGGGCCCCCCTCACTTGTCAGGCGCCCATTGGCCGGTGTCCCTCCGATGGTGGGACCCTTCCCGAGTCCGGCAAGCGTGACGTGGACAGACGGCCGAGGAAGCTGTCCCTGCCCACAGTGTGTCCTAGAGAGCGTTCCCCATGTGCTTGGAAAGAAGGCATGTCCCGAAGTCACCGGGTCCCTTGCGCCGTGTGGTCAGTAGTGTCCTCCAGCCTTCTGCATCTTTGGGGATTTAAAACATCACCAGTCGTGTGCTGGCTGTCACCAGAAGTGACGTGCCAATGGCTTCTGCCGCTGTTGTCGAATGGTCTGTTTCTCCTTTTAATTCTGTTGGTTTTTCATTCTTGTATTTTGGCTCTATGAGATGTAGTGTGTGCATTTATGATTTTTATATTTTTCAAACATGTCGACCCCTCTATCTCTGGGAAAAGTCCCTCTTTGCCTCTAGGAATAGGTCCTGTCTTAACATCCACTTCGTTTGACGCTAAGAGGGTCACTCCTGGCTCTCCGATGGTGATCGTTTTCACAGGGTATCATTTGTCCCATCCTGTCACTTCCAACCTGCTTGTGTCTCTGAATCTAAGATTTGTTTCTCGTAGATAGTGCGTATTCATTACCCAGTCTGACCATCTCTGCCTTTTGATCTGTTTAGACTATTCCCATTTAATGACAAGTTGAATTAGTTAAATTAATTGACCTTCATTAATTAAATTAAAATCTCTATTACATGATATTGACGTTTTCCATTGTACTGTTTTCCCCGTGTCTCCTGGGTTTTGGTTGTTGTTTTGCCTTGTTCTTCTGATTCTTTTATTGGTTTCCTTTGTGTTAAATAAATGTTTCTAGTGTCTCTTTTTAATTCCCCCTTTTAAAAAAAAGTATACTGTGAATTATTTTCATAGTGGTTATCCTAGGGACTGCAAAAATGCATTTTAGCTTGTTTAAATCCACTTCAGATTAACACTAGGTTCCTTTATTTTTGAGGAGGGGAGGGGTAGAGGGAGAGAGAGAGAGAGGAAGAGAGAGAATTTCAAGTAGGTTCCACCCTCAGCGCAGAGCCCCAGGTGGGGCTTGATCTCAGGATGTGAGATCATGACCTGAGCGGAAATCAAGGGTTGGATGCTTAACCGACTGAGCCTCCCAGGTGCCCCCAAACTGGCTTCCTTCTGGTCAGATGTGGAAGGTGTGTTCCCTTCTTTCCTCCAGTCTTGTATCTCTTAATGTTATAAATCAAATGATACAGTGTTATAATGACTGCTTATGTCTTTTATTTATTTACTTATTTATGTATTTATTTAATGTTTATTTTTATTTTTGGGAGAGAGAGAGACAGGGTACAAGTGGGGGAGGGGCAGAGGGAGAGGGAGACACAGAATCTGAAGCAGCTCCAGGCTCCGAGCTGTCAGCACAGAGCCCGATGCGGGGCTCGAACTCACGAACCATGAGACCATGACCTGAGCCAGAGTCAAACATTCAACCAACTGAGCCACCCAGGCGCCCCTTGACTGCTTATGTCTTGTAAAGAATTGAAAAATAAGAAAAATGTATTTATAGAGTATTTTATATTAACTCTCATATTTACCATTTCTGCTTTATTTCTTCTGGTGGAGTTAAGTTATCATTTGGTGCCGGTTGGTTTCAGCCTAATGGACCTCCTTTAGTTTTTCTCACAAGGCAAGCTTGCTATCAATACATTGTTGATCTTTGTTTATCTTTTATTTCACCTTCAGTTTTGGAGGATAGTTTTGCTGGATATAGAATTTTTAATTCACAGGTTTTATCCTTTTAGCACTTTGAACATGTCATTCCACTACCTTATGCTTTGTTTTTTTCCTGATGAAAATCTATCTGTTAATATGTTGCTCTTTAGTACATGAAGAGTTGGTTTTCTCCTGCTTCTCTCATCATTTCCTCTTTGTCTTTTACAGTTTGATTATGATATTTGTAGGTGTATATCTCTTTGTATTTAACCTACTTGGGATTTGTTGAGTTTCTTGGATATTTAGGTTAAAGATCTTCATCGATCTGGAAACATTTTGGCCAAAGTTTTTTTTTTTTTAAACAGTTATTCATTTTTAAGAGATAGAGTTTTAGTGGGGGAGGGACAGAGAGAGAGGGAGACACAGAATCGGAAGCAGGCTCCAGGCTCTGAGCTGTCAGCACAGAGTCCAAAGTGGGGCTTGAACTCACGGACCGTGAGATCATGACCTGAGTTGAAGTCGGATGCTTAACTCACCGAGCCACCCAGGTGGCCCTCAAGTTTTTTATTTAGACCCTTTCTATCTTTCAGGTCTCACATCACACATAGTATTGCATTTGATGTTGTTCTACACATCTTTGAGGCTCTGTTCATTTTTGTTCAATCATTTTTTTCTCTCTGTTCTTGATATTGGATAATTTTCATTACTGTGTCTTCAAGTTCATGGATTCTTCTGCTATGCCAAGTCTGCAACTGAGCCTCTCCAGTGGACTCTCCTCATTCTTGCATTCTTTAACTCCAGACTTTCCATTTGATACATTATTTCCGTCCCCTCTTTGTTGATTTAATATTGTCAAACTTTCCTTTAATTCTTTGACTACACTTATATACATATATGTGTGTGTGTACTATATACACATATGTACATATGTGTTTATATGTATATAGTATATACACATATATATACGTATAGAACACACATATATATATCACCTGCTTTCGAAGTCTTTCACTATCAAATCCAACTTCTGGGGACCTCTGGAGACTGAAGACTGCTCTTTTTTTTTTTTTTTTTTTTTTGTCCCCTGACTATAGGTAATATTTTCCTGTTTCTTCAGGTTTCTCACTTTTTTTTGTTAAAAACTGGCCATTTTAGGGGCACCTGGGGGGCTCAGTCAGTTAAGTCTCTGACTTCACCTCAGGTCATGATCTCACAGTTCATGAATTCGAGCCCCTTATTGGGCTCTCTGCTGTCAGTACAGAGCCTGCTTCAGATCCTCTGTCCTCCTCTCTCTTTTCCCCTTTCCTGCTTTCTCTCTCTCTCTCAAAAATAAAAAAAAAAATAAACAATTTTTTAAAAAGTTAAAAAAAAACCCTGGACATTTTAGCAATACTTCGCGTTAACTCTGGATTTTTCTTTCCTTTTTAAATTTTTTTTAAAAATGTTTATTTATGCTTGAGAGGGGGGAGGGGCAGAGAGAGGGAGACACAGAATCTGAAGCAGCTCCAGGCTCTGAGCTGTAAGCACAGAGCCTGATGCGGGGCTCGAACCCACGAACCGTGAGATCACAACCTGAGCTGAAGTCAGATATTTAACCGACTGAGCCACCTAGGCGCCCCTGGATTTTTATTTTCTTCCAAAGGTTTATCTCTGATTTTCACTTATTCATTTGTTTGGTTTTTTTAAAGTCACTTACCTGGGCTAAATCTTTGAAATCTATCTCCCTTGCTGTGTGTAGCTGCTGGTATTGATTTTTAATTTACGACTTTTGACCCTGCGTCGGCCTTAGAGATCAGCCAGTGTTTGCTCAGAAGTGTCTTCAAACCCCACGTGTGAGTAAACCTTCTGTCTATCAAAGACCTTTGTGTGGGTAGAGGAGCACATTCAAAATTTAGGCATTTTCAAGTCTGCCTGGCTTTTGCTTTTCCCTGGGCTGGTCATATCTCCTGTGTCCATACACATGGCCTCGGGGTCAGTTAGAAGCTTGCGGCTGGCGTGGGCCCTTGCCAGAGGCACACAGCCTCAGCCGTCGCCTCACACCGAGTGAGTCCCTTTCCCCCTGGCATTGCAGCTGCGGTGCCCATGGCCACCCCTCCCGCAGAGTCTCTGAGCCTCCCCCGCCGGGAGGTACTATGGGAGGAGCCTGGTGCGCTCGCTGTTTCTACCTGAAATGCAGCAGTTTTCAAGCATGAACGCTTCTTAGACGGTTGCCTGTTCTTGGATGATTTCCAGCATGCGGGAATGGCTGTTTTTGTCAATTTGCACGGTCTTATAATTGATTTTTGGAAAGAGCATTGGCCAACCTCCTCACCTGGCCGCAAGTCAAAGTTCTGCCTCCCTGGAGTGCATTCGTGACTGGAAATGGGGGGCAGAGCTGGGGGTGGTTGTAGGGATGGGGTAGGGGAGAAGTCGCTGAATATGAGGGTGTAAAGGTAGGTTGGGGTGGATGAGACTTCATTTAGCAGAGGAGGAAAATGGTGGTGTCCATGGGGAAAGGGATTTTCCTGACTTCTTGGAGCTCAGTCAGTGGAAAGCTGACACTGGAACCTGTACCTCCTGACTCCCAACCCAGTGCTCTTTCCCTTCTGCCACATTGCTTTGGCGGTTGTCGTTCAGAAGTCTGAGTCCCTAGGAGTTTTCAATGTGACAGATCCATCCATCTCCCTTCCTTCCTTCCTCACTTCCTTTCTTCCTTCCAGCCATCATCCATCCATCCATCCATCCATCATCCATCCATCCATCCATCTTCTTCCTTCCTTCCTTCCATCCATCATTCATCCATCATCCATCATTCATCCATCATCCATCCATTCATCCATCATCATCATCCATCTTCCTTCCTTCCATCCATCATCCATTCATTCATCCATCATCCACCCATTCATCCATCATCCATCCATCTTCCTTCTTGCCTGCCTGCCTGCCTTCCTTCCTTCCTTCCATCCATCCATCATCCATCCATTTATTCATCATCTATCCATCTTTCTTCCTTCCTCCCTTCCTTCCTTTCTTCCATCATCCATCCATATTCTTCCTTCCTTCCTCCCTTCGTTCCATCCATCATCCATTCATTCATCCATATTCTTCCCTCCTTCCTCCCTTCCATCATCCATTCATTCATCCATCATGCATCCATTCATCTATCATCCATCTTCCTTCCTTCTTTCCATCATCTATCCATTCATCCATCCATCCATCCATCATTCATCCATCTATCCCCTTCCTTCCTTCCTTCCTTCCCTCCATCTTTCTGTCCTTCCTTTTGTCTGTCCATCGATCCATCCAATACTTATTAAATGCCTACTATGTGCTCAGCACTGTTCTGTGCCCTGAAGATAAGTAGAGAACAAAAACTGACATGGCCCCAGTGTCACAACCTTCATAGCCTCAGAGTGGGGGCACTAGCCTCAGGGAAGGACCTTGCCAGATCCACTTTGAAGAAGTATCCCCCACTTCTCTGTTAGTCTTAATTAAAGCAGTACCCCTTTCCAGGGAAAACAATGAGTTTTAATTAACTTCCATACTGAAATCCTTCAACCATGATTTCAATCAAATATAATTCATGGAAAACTTTATTTACGGAAAAGTTTTAAGTGTGTAAAGCATTTACATAAAAAAAATCAATTGTCATATTCAGTAGTTTGGTAGCAAAAATGTTCATTTCTGGAATGAATCTCAAAGGCAAGCATACTGTGAGTTGTCTTTCAAAATATTTATTAAAATGGAAGGCTCTGGAAACTCCTCCAGACAAATCTATGACCCTGAGGCCCTTGGCCTTCTGCGGAGGGAATGTGGTGGAGCGGCATGGGACTTAGACACTTGCCAACAGTTTGTGGCTGCCTATGCGATGCCAGGGAGCCATATGGAAACTGAAACATTCAGGAAGGAATCTGGATGCTATGTCCACACGGCAACAAATAATTGGATATTTGGAAATGAGAGTTTGGGCTGTATCTTGAGTCTTCCTCTGGGAACTCATAAATGTCACCTCAGAGGGATTTACGAAATTTTTAAAACCCCATCTTTCTCTCGTCCTCCTTTATTTTTCTTCCCCCTGGATGATCTCATTCAATAGTCACGTCCAAATCTGTGTCTCAAGCCCTGATCCTCTCCTGGGCACCGTTTCCAAAGGCCTCTAGCGGCTCCCTGTCAGTGTGCCAGGGATGGGCAGGGCTCACCAATGTCCCTGGGCTCCTGCCTTTGCCAGCCCCCTGCAGGAAGGTCAGGCCGTGAACCCGGGCTCTGGTCAATGGGACGTGAGTGGTGGTGGGGTGACCTCCAGGTCCAACCCCAGGACATGTCCTGTGTAGTTCTCTGGCTCTCTCTTCTGCGCAGTGACCTTGTCGGCTAGATGTTCCAGAGGGTGGAGATGTAAGTCAGAAAGGGGGCGCCCTACACGCATCAGACTTTGTGAATGAGTGCAGTGCCCCTTTCTTGGGTTTCCCCCCCGAGATTTGGGGCTCATTTGTTACGGCAGCCCAGCCTAGCCTCGCTTGACTACTGGCTTGTCCAGATTTGAGCAGCCATCTTCTTCAACTTTGTTCCCTAACTCTGGAGTGACATCACTGTCCTCCCAGAAACCTCCGAGTCCCTTTGGACTCCGTTTCTCGCCTGGCAGGGGAGGGGCCTGCCTGCGTTTCCTCCTCCCCACCGGGTCCGCTCACAACCTGCTGTCTCTCACCTGGGCCAACACCATGGCCTCCGCTGGCCTCCCTGTCCCTCTTCCAAGCTCTCGGGAGCCGCCAGAATTACCATTCTGAAACACAAATCTGATGGTGCCGTCCCTTTCTCAAAAGCCCTGGAAGGTTCTCTTTCACCTTGGAAGAAGGCACAAGCCCACAGCTTCTGGGCCTGGCTTCCCCTCAAGTCTTACAGTCCGTCCTGTGTGGCCAGGCCGCTTGCCTCTCCCCGTGTGCACCACGCACCCCTGTCTTGTGTCCCTTGGTGATGCCGCAATCTGTTTTACGTCATCGGGGTCCCGGCTCGTCATTCAACACCTGCTCGGATGTTTTCTCTTCGCCGACACCTCCGGCAGAATGAATTCTCCCTTCTTCCTTCTGCGTCCTCCGCACGTGCTTCACGGTGGCCTGTGTTCTCTGGGCGCTTATGCTGGTAACGCCGGAGGGAAGGGCTGCAGAGTCAGAAAGTTGGGGGGAAATGGAATTAGTCAAAGCCAAACATGGTCAACTGCAAATAGCACGTGAGGCCGAGAGGCGTCGCCGGCCGCCCGTCCTAAACCGCACGCGAGCTTCCGGGGGGCACCTTGTGGGGCTTGTGTCCTGGGGAAGCTGTCATGTTCTCCACACCCTCATTTCACGGATGGGGAGACTGAGGCCCAGAGCACACAGCTGGCGGGTGGCCAGGCTGAGACAGTGGACGAGCGGGACTGCTGGGGACGGGGGGAGGGGCACTGGCGGACTGGGGGGACGTCCCTGGGGACCGTCATGGACCATCACCACATTGATGGGTGAGACGTGGGTCATGCAGATAAACCTGCCTGTCACTGTCCCACGTGAAGACCTTCTTTTTGCAACAAGAGGAACAGTCACCGCCGTCCAGACGTTCTTCTGAGCATCATACAGACCCCCCCCCCCACACCCGCACGACCTGTTCACAGGTGCCAGGGCCGTTCTCAGTGACCATGAGGACATGGAGGCACCGAGTGAACGCAGTGACGTGTGCAGTGACCCGCAGGGCCGGGACCGGAGTTCAGGCCCCAGCCTCGCTCATGGCCACACCGTAGGCTCCTCTCCCCACCAAGCTCTCCCCACCCTCTGCTGGGTGCTTTCGAACACCACCTCTGAGGGGCGCCTGGGTGGCTCAGTCTGTTAAGCGTCCGACTTCGGCTCAGGTCATGATCTCATGGTTCGTGGGTTCGAGCCCCGCGTCGGGCTCTGTGCTGACAGCTCGAAGCCTGGAGCTGCTTCGGATTCTGTCTCTCCCTCTCTCTCTGCCCCTCCCCTGCTCGTGCTCTGTCTCTCCCTCTCTCTCAAAAATAAATAAATGTTAAAAAAAAAAAAAAAACACCGACCGAACACCGCCTCTGAGGCGGGTGCTGTTAGCGGCCTGCAGCCACTTCTGAAACAGGACAAGCCGCGCCCTGTCCTGAAGATGGCCACTCCCGAGCTGCGCGCTCCAGGACACTTTACGTAGCCTCTCTGGGCCTCGGATGCCTTGCTTCCGACGTCAGGATAACGGTGGCCCCGAACACTGGGCGCATGGGAGGCCTGGCGTCTGGTGCGCGGGGGGAGTCGGAGGAGACGGCGGGCCGCCAGAGCTCGGCTGCATCCCTCCTTCCCTCCCTTCTTTCGTCCCTTCCCTCAGACATGTTCTGGGCTCCTACCGGGCTGGGGCCCGTGCATCTGACTCCAGGGGGAAGACCCCTGGCCTCTGCCGTCTTTCTCGCTCCTGGGAACCCCCAAGGGTGCTTTCTGGCTGGTTGTGTGTTTCTGCCAGCCCTCCTCTCCTCTCCCCTGCCTGCCGGAATGGCCAGTGTGACCCACAGACTGACAGGGAATCCCTCTTCCCTGGGCCCCTGGGGCCACTTTCCACGCCCTTCCCTGGTGCCCGTTAGCTGATGAAGCACCTACTGAGGTGCTCGGGGGAGCTGAGGGTGCACGTCTAAGCCGCTGGCAACCCAGTAAGAAGGGGTCGTGCCTGCACTGGTCGGAGCTGGTCACCACCACGCTCTCCATCCCCACAGGGCCTCGTGTGCGCATGGAGAGGTGGGGAGCAGGGGGGCTTGGGGCCGGTGCTGCCGGCCACGTGGGGTGGGTGGGCCGCTGTCCCTCCGGGAGCCTTGGTCTCAGTGGATGTCCGTGGACTTGGTAATCATCCCAGCCCCATCCCGGCTCCACAGGGTTGGGGGGGACCCCGGCATGTGGGGGCCAAGGCGGAGGGGCCCCAGGCCTACGCCACTCCTGTCGGGACGTGGGGAACACGGGTTCTTTAGCCACGTGCTGGGGTCACAGCCCACCCTCACCCCCTGCTGCTTGTAGAGACTTGCGAGACCCTCTGCCGTTTTGTGCTGCGCCCCCATTTCTTCCTCTGGGAAAGGGAGAGGGTGACGAAGTCCATCCCCCAGTCAGGTCCGGGGACGGCAGGGTGATGCTGCAAAGTGTCCCCGGGGGTAGAGCTGGCCCTGCGGGCGCTGGGAAACATCACCATCTCAGCGGCCACGCTGCAGTGCCCGTGACCTGCCTGCCCCGTCACTATGGCTGACCTCCCTGAGGCCAGTCCCTGGTTCTGGTCTGCCCCCCTGCCCTGCGCCCTGCCACCCTGAAGGCCGTGGTCCAGATCCGCCAATGTCCCCCCTGCACTGCCCTCCCCCAGGGCATTACCCACGCTGGTCCCGCTGCCAGGAGCGTTCTTCTGTTCTCGCCACCTGTTTATCCTTCCAGGCATGGTCTGCTTTGTTTCCTGCTGTCTCGCTGGGGCCTGGAGCCAGGCACATAGTAGGTGCTCAGCAAACACTCGATGAACGGAAGAAGGAAACCCACCTGTCACATTGCATTATCTACATGCCGAAGAGAAGGAGGAGCCCAATGGCTGGAAAGGGGAGGGTCTCATCCTCCTCTCTGCCGGGCTCCGGCCTCCTGCTGGCTTGGCTTCTCACACATCAGGGGTTTGGCTGGCCCACAGCGGTGGTGCTCCCCCCCCCCCCCCCGGCAAAGAGATCCCTGCCTCCACCAGAAGGCAACCCCCCCCACAACCCCCACCACCCAAAGAACTGCCAGTGTCCCTGCTCTGTCTCCCTTTCCTGTTGGGATGGGAGCAGCCAGACCCCTGTCTCCCTGTGGGGCCTTTTCTTCCTTCTCCATCCGGACTCCTTTCCCTTCAGTCTCCTGGTCAGACGTCTGTCCCCGGCCTGAGTTAGGGTCCCGGCCAGCCGTCCTTGACAACCTGACGATGGGATTGCTCGACCTTTCTCCTGGCAGCCATCACCCCTAGCCCCTTGTCATCTGCTGAAAGTCATTAGGAGACTTCTCTGCAAGGCACCGCGGCCCCCCATGTGGCAGCTCCCTCCCTGCCCCCCAGATCCCGCCCCTACGGCTTACCTCCCCCCCCCCCGCAGGTCCCCCCTCCATCTGGCAGCCCTCCCTTCCTGACCTGGCAGCCTCCCCCCACCCCTGCAGCTTCCTCTCCTCACTTGGCAGCCCCCTGCACCTGGAAGCTCCCCCACCCCATCTGGCAGCCCCTCCCCCACCTGGCAGCTTCCCCTCCCCCCACCGAGCAGGTACAGACTTCTTAGTTTTGTTGGAGGCCAGGCCAGGTTGGGGGCACAGCGCAGGGGAGGGGCTCCCCTCTGTAGAGCCCAGCACCTAACTGCCTATCTCAGTCTCCTTCCTGCTGGGTCCCCAAGCGTCTCCAAGAGCATCGCTCATGGGTTCCCTGACCGTCTCTGAGTCCCGCCCGTGCGAGTAGGTGCGCAAGCTGGGCTCTGTCGCATGTATAAAGATAAATTAAAATATTATCACTAGAAACCTTCAATAATTTAAAAAAGCCTGAGCCTTTTAATGAGTAAGTGGTCTGAGTAAAAGTTGGAGAGACGAAGTCTTTCTCCTCTTTTTTGTTTTTTAAATATAATTTATTGTCAAGTTGGCTAACATACAGTGTGTAAAGTGTGCTCTTGGCTTTGGGGGTAGATTCCCATGATTTATCACTTACCTACAACACGCAGAGCTCGTCCCAACAAGTGCCCTCCTCAGTGCCCATCCCCCATCCCCCCCCCCATCCACCCTCAGTTTGTTCTCTGTATTTAAGAGTCTCTTATGGTTTGCCTTTCTCTTCCTTTTTGAATGGGGAGCAGGAGGAAGGAGGAGGGAGGAAGCCAGTTTGGATCTTGAAGCTAAAAGGTTTGGACTGGGGCTCAGTGGGGCCCCCACTCACCTCTCAGGAAAAGCACCGTTTAGTGGGTCCAACCATGTGCCAGGCGCTTGGCATCTATTCCTTCACGAATCCTTATAAAAAGCAGTGCCAGGTCAGTGGCTCACGTTGGCCACACTTCAAACCGCCTGGAGAGCTTAAGGAGGGCTGAAGAGTGGGCGCTCGCCACACACAGGTCAGGGGACCCTCGGCATTTGTCTGAAGTTCCCCCATGTGGTTCGCATGTGAAGCCCAGGCCTTGAACCGCTGGCTTAGCACGGGGGCTCTCAAACTTGGGGACGCGTCAGAACCACCATGGGGCACATTAAAGCACAGCTCCCACGGTCCCGTCCCAGAGTGTCTGGCTCGGCGGATCCGGAGTGGGTTCCAGGAATCGGCACCTGTACCAGTCCCCAGTAGCGCAGATGCTGCCGGCCCAGGGATGACACGCGGAGGAGCGCGGGGTCGGGGCCGTGCTGGCGAGGCCGTCACGGAAACAGAGAGGTCAGGCGTCTCGGCTAGGACACCCCGCTGGCGTCTGGGAGCCTGTGAGTCCTGAACCCCAGTGTGCCTTCACCCTCTTCCTCTTCAGGCTGGGGAGAAGAGTACCCGCTCTCTGTAGGCACTAGATAGATAGGAGGGTCGACGAGGTCTTCCTTCTAGAACAATGCCCGGCCAACTCATCATCTTGATTGCGTTACTGTTTCCTGAAGGATCAGCTGAAGAGCAGCCGTCTTCCCTAAGCCCCCAACGGTGGCAGGGAGCTCTCTCTGAAGCACCCACCCCCAACAGTGCTCCCCTTCCCGGGGGGAGGGGCCAGGCAGCTCTCTCTGAAGCACCCACCCCCAACAGTGCTCCCCTTCCCGGGGGGAGGGGCCAGGCAGCTCTCTCTGAAGCACCCACCCCCGACGGTGCTCCCCTTCCCGGGGGGAGGGGGCCAGGCAGCTCTCTCCGAAGCACCTGCCCCCGATGGTGCTCCCCTTCCTGGGGGGGGGGCAGGCAGCTCTCTCTGAAGCACCTGCCCCCGATGTCTGTGCGCCTCTTCCTCCCACGAGCATCATCGGGTCTGGAGCCCCGTGCCCTGCACAGACTGGGAACAAGGAGACGGTGAGGGAGACGGGGGTGGGGAGGCTGCTTCCCCGTCTCGGGATGTCCCTGTTGTGAGTAATCAGGTGCTACAAACCCAGAGCGGGTTTAATATCACCCCCCGCAACGGGAGCCCGGATGCCGGACCCACGCATCCGCCCAGCGGTGCCTCTGTCACCGTCCACCCCGGCTGAGCCCGCGGCCACTCCGGTGGGCGCCGCAGATCCTGTCCCTGTGGTCTCCCGAGACTTCTGTCCATGGAGATGTCAGAGAGGGTGCCTCACTGCAACCGGCCACCCTTCCTTTCTGCACGTCCCCATGTCTTTCTCCTGCACGTGAGCCCCGGGGGTCCCTGACTTGGTCATTAAGGAGGGTGAGCATGGGACACAGCAGGTGCTGGGTGTGGGGTTCCCTCCGTCCTCCCCAAGTCCCGTGCTGCCTTCCCGGGGCCCAGCCACCAAGGTCTGTCTCAACTCTGGACAGGAGCCTCCCAGGTGGCTTCCTGTGCTGTCCTCACGGCAGCGGAACAGAGATCTCTGAAAAGGTCGCTGGTCTTACTCCCCTGCTTGAAACCCCCCAGCGACTTCGCGCCAGTCTGTGAATATAAATCAAGCCGGCTGCCTTCCTCCCCTGAGCGGGGATGGTGGCTCTCAGGCTCCGACCCCCCTCGCCCTGACAGCTCTTCCCACCTTGCCCACGGGTGGCTCTTTCCCCGCTCACAGTCACCCAGCGCCTTGTGACCCCTCCATCTCCGTGTGGTGACTGCCCCACTTTCTCCTGGGTACTGACTACTGTCTGAAATGAACTTTCCTCCCGACCTGCCTGTCCGCAGTGGGACAGGGGCCCCCTCGCCGGCGCGGGGAACTTGTCTGTGTCCTCCATCACCGTGTCCCCGAGTCCAGCAATGTTCGTGAGCTGAGTGACCTTGGGGAGTCACCAGGTCTCTGAGCTTTGGATTCAGAGAAGGGATGAATCAGTCCTGCTCTTCTGAAAGCATTGCAGCCTTATCAGGGCAGAGACAGCCAGCCGACTGTTCTGGAAAAAGCACCAATATGAGGCATCCGCCCCCCCCCCCCCGCCTGCATTCCAGGCGTGGGCCCTCCCCCCCCCCCACTTACTTGAGGACTTAAGTCACCAATAACGTGGGCCTCAGTGCGAGCCTGGGTGGTGGTGCTGATGGGCCCCTGGCTGAGAGGCTCTGTTGGTGGCTCTGAGCGGTAACGTGCCCATGAACCCGGCACGCGGACCACAAGTAACGGGGGACGGTGGAAAGAAGGCCGCCTTGGGGCCAGAAGGCCTGGGCTGGAATCTGGCCCCTGACCCGCGCTGGCTTGGTGAACTTGGCAATCGCCGCCAGGAGTCTGTTTCCTCACCTGTTCTTGGTGAACTTGGCGATCACTGTGGAAGGGGGACCATGGTGTGTACCCAACAGCCTGCTTCTGGGGATCAACCTGCAATGGCGCCCCTTGTCCCCAGAGCAGGTCCCCTCCCACCACCCACCTTCCTCTCCAGGATGCCCCGGGCCCCAGGGACAGTGTCTGGCACATAGTAGGTGCTCAGTCATTTGTCACAGTCAACTTTCCTTGAGGACGTTTAGGGGCTCTCTCTCACTTAAACAAGCAGGCAGACGGGGGTGCCTTCACCTTAGAGCCGGGAGGGGAGTGGAGGCCAGGGTGTGGGGAAGGGCCTAACCTAGGACCCACCTCTTTTCTTGACTGCCACCCTGCATTCCCTGCCCGCCACCGTGGGCAGCGTGCTGTTTGTGGGGCTCCTTCTGGGCCCCTGTTGGCCTCTCTCGCCGCCCTCAGCCCTGCACTGACCCCGTTCTGCTCTTCTCTGCTCCCTGTGCGAGACCACGTGTTCCCACAGCTGATGGCTCCCTTCCCGACCCGGGGCCTGAGCCCGAGATTTAGGATCTGACAGGTGGGGAATTTACACCATGGAGGGGAGGGCGAGGGCACAATCCAAGGGGGGGGTTTCTTAGACACCCGGGCACCTCTGCATCCCCCCCCACCCCCCTCCAGCCTGGGCACACACAGCGTGAGCCCCGGGGACGCTGTTATTGGATATGACTTCAGTCCGGGGGGCGGAGTGAGTCAGCAGAAGGCAGGGTGCTGGTGCTTCTCCTCTTGGGGACCGGAGGGATCCTGCGCTCGCTCTTTCCCAAATGTGTGAGGCTTTGCTCCTCTGCCCCGTTAGGCTCTCTCTCTCTCTCCCTCTCTCTCCCCCCCCAACCCCCCCGAAATAAAGAGACCCAGCTGGGAGGCCAGTGTGACAGAGACCTCGAGCCTGAGGATTTTTACCTGATGCAGAGGCCTCTGGGGGAGGGATGGAGGCAGGCTGGCCCCTGGCCCCGCAGAGGCTGCAAACCTCGCCAGCTCTGGCCTCCTTATTTCCCCTGAGGCCAAGGGGGGAGCACGTGGTGGGTACCCAAGGGACTTTAGACAGTCACAGTCTGTCTAAAGCAGGCCATGACCTTGGGCGGGGACTCCCGGTGCGCTGAGCCTCAGTTTCCCCACTCCACTTCCGCCCGTCAGGCTCTGCCCTGGATGGGACCTCGCCCCCCCCTCCCCCCCAAGTGCTTCCACACCCAGGTGCCTGTCCTCAGGTTCAGCGGCTGCTCTCTTGGTGGCTCCTGGGCTTGGAACACGGACTTGCCAAACTGCCTGGAAGTCAGGAAGCCTCAGGGACAGGCGTGGCTGCCCAGGAGGAGGTAGTGCCCCGGCAGCCACAGGGCCTTTGCAGGGCCTAGAAAGCCCGTAGGTTCTGTCTATGCTGTCAGCTCCTCAGAGGCCCCTGCGGGAGACCGCCTCACCACTTCCACCGGGTCCTAGCTGTGGCATGGGTGAGGTCTGTCGCCCTGGGCGGGCCGCGGGCTGTTGTTCACCCCTGTGCCCCCCGGTGCCTGGAACCGCGGCTGGCCCCGAGCAGGCGCTCAGTAAGTTCAGGAAGACAGGGAGGACAGAGGGCACAGAGGAGGGAAGGCGCAGGGGATGACGAAGGAGGGGAGGAAAGGGCTCCCCGAAACCTCTGCCCAGGCCCTGGGCGGTCGGCGCGCGCTCGGCGGGCGCGGGGTCGGCCGGCAGGTGGCGGTGCGCCCTCGGCTGCGCGGGCGGCGCTGCGAGTCCCCTCCTCCCGCCGCCTCCCTCCCCTCGCCGGCTCCTTTCTCTGCGCTCTCGCTCGCGCTCCCCGGCGCCCTCCCGCTCTCCCGGCCGCGGTCTCCGTCGCCCGCCGCCGGCCCCGCCGCCGCCCCTCGGCGACCATGGCGCCCCGGGGGCCCCCGCGCGCCCCGAAGGGCCCCGGCCCCGCCGCCCGCGCCCCGCGCCCCGGGGCTCCCCCGCCGCCGCCGCCGCGCTCGCCGCGCTCGCGGCCGCTCCTGCTGCTGCTGCTGCTGCTGGCCGCCTGCGGGGCGGCGGGGCGCTCCCCGGAGCCGGGGCGCCTGGGTCCCCGCGCGGTGCTGACCCGGGCGCCGCCGAGCCCGCCCGCGGGGCGCGCGCTGCCGGGCGGCGGCGGGGACGGGCAGGCGCGCGGCGCGGAGCCCGGCGCCCCGGAGCTCGGCCCGGCGCCGGGTCCCGGCGAGGACGGCGCCCCCGCCGCGGGCCAGGGGCGCCGGGCGCGGGCGGCGCCCGGGGCCGGAGCGGCTTCTCGGGCGCAGGTCTCGCTCATCAGCACCTCGTTCGTGCTCAAGGGGGACGCGACGCACAACCAGGCGATGGTGCACTGGACGGGCGAGAACAGCAGCGTAAGTGACCTCCGCGCGCCCCCCGCGGCCCCTGCCCCGGACACCTCGAGCCCGCACTTCCGGACCGCCGCGCGGTCAGCCCGGGCGTTCTCGGCGACTTGGGGGCGCGAGTCACCTCCGCGGCGGCGCCCCTGCCGGACTCTGGCCGCCGGTTCCTTGGGGCGGGGGGGGGGTGGGGAGAGGTCCCCAGATATGTGAGCGCCCCGCCGGACAGACTCCCAGGACCCAGAGCCGCCTCGGAGGCGCCCCCACTGGCTTCCAGATCCCAGGTTACGCGGGAGGCGGTGCCTCCCGAGGCTTCGGGACCCTGGTCACTTCGGGTGCCTCCTGGTCCTTTAGGACCCCCTTAACTCGGTGTTGCGCCTCGGCCGCTCTGAGGCTCCCGGTCTGGTCGCGTTCTGGGATTTTGGCCGCGGGACCCCCTCCAGCCCGGTCTCCCCGGGACCTCGCTCCGGTCTGTCCTGGCGCTCGCTCCACGGGCTCCAGGGCTCCCCCGGTTAGCTCGGCGTCCGATTCTGGGACCCCCCCCCCCCGCTCCGGATTCCCCTAATGTGACCCGGGGCTGCACCTGGAAGGGCAGGGATCTGCGTACCCGGGGAGTTGGGCGCTGCGCGCTCTGCACCCGCGCCCGAGAACTCCCTGCCCTCCCTCCACCTTCCCTGCCGCTCTGGAAGTTGGGCTCCCCCTGCCTCGCCACATCTGCCGGGGTCCTTGCGGCCGCCGACTTCCTCCAGCGCTGTGGTTCCTACCCCTCCGCGTGGCGGCCCGTCCTTTCTGTGTGTGTGTGGTGCGTGCGGGGGTGTTGGGATGCCCTCATATTCTTCCCCGCGGGCCGCCTTGGCCTCGCCTTTACCCTGGGCAGATGACCAGTGGTCACGCGTGGGTCACCTCCCAGCAGCCCTCCTTGATCACCTCCAGTTTTGGAAGAGTGCATGGAGGTGGCAGCTGTTGGCTGGTCGTGGGAGTGGCGTGGAGGTGGGACTGAATCTCCGCTTGCTCCCTCCCATCGCGGTTCACTCCGGTCTCCCCCCCCCCCGTGGCTGACCCCCGCTCTCCTTGGCCACTGCTGCTCTCCAAAGTTCCGGGGAGGCAGCTCTGGGCCAGGGCCCCCGCATGCTTTAGGAGTGGAGGGGTGGGATCTGTGTGCCTCCCTATCCAGGAAAGGGGTGTACCAAGGGCTGGGGAGCACTTTTACCCTCTGCTTTGCTGCACAGGGGAAGACACCTGGTCTCTGGTCCCGCTCCAGTCAGACTAGAAGCTTTGGGTGGGGGGTGAGGGGGGGTTGACTTACTCCCTGGGCATCAGCAGGGGGCGCTCAGGGTGCTGCCTGAGTGGGGGTGGGGGCAGGTGCTCCCTAGAAGAGCCCTGGGAGGGCGTCCCCATCTGAATCTTGACAGAGGGGTCACTGGTGACCAAACTTTGTCCCCTGTGCTGCAAGCTGTAACTTAGAGACCGACCGGGAACCAACAGCACCAGGAACGAGCGAGCATGGAAGGTCATCCCGCAAAGCCAGACCCTCTCAGCCAAGTCCCCCCCGCCCCCGCCAGCCACCCCGAGGTGGTTGAACCGCTGCCTCTTCAGTCCCTTGGTCATTTTCACTTCATGGGGTGGGGGAGGTGGGGGTGGAAGAAGGGAGAGAGGGGCACTAAGAGGTGCAGACCAGCCTTCAAAGTGGGACCAGCACCCAGCCCGCCCACCCCGTCGGGGGCTGCAGAGCCAGAGGGCCATGCAGGTTCCTTGGAGGGGGCGAGGAGGGAGTTGGGGCCAGCGGGGCTGGGGCGCTGGGGCAGGGCTGGGGGGGCATCGGAGGAGCCTCCCCCTGGTTTGCTCCCTGGGGACAGTGGCTGAGTTGAGTGACTGCTTTGTCACTGGGTGGCTTGTATGGTGGCTGCCGGCTGGAGAATTTCTGGAGACAGGACTTGGGACGGGAGGGGATCTGGCTTCTCTTTGGTGGGGGCAGGAGGTCCAGAACCAGACAGGAGTTTTGAAGGGTGTGCGTCTCTCCTCTGGCCCCCTAGAAAGGGGAGGGCGGGGGTAGCGTGTGGAAAGCAGGGCACAGCCTGGCACTTAGCAGACGCTTACGAGACGGAAACCAGAAGTATCTTGTTCCGCTAGTAAGTGTTGTTGTCTGTGGGGTTGAGAGGGAAGGCAAACAGCACTGCAACGTGGACCCAGGCATCTGGCGTAAGAACCTTCTCACTCCTGCTTCGCTCCTCCCGCTCACCCATCCTCCAGAATGGGTCGTCGAGGTCGACTGACTTCTCCCTGGAAAAGCAGATCGTCTCCTGGCGTGGGGAACGCGTGACGCCTTAAGAGTCACTCACCTAGTCTGCGGAGTGCTCAGGAGGGAAGGGAAGCTGCGCCAAGTGCTAAGTGGAGACGGTTTTCTAATTGTTCCGTTCTCAGCGCTCAGCGTGCAGGTGCGTGTGTGGCACGTGCGTGGCATTGCTTTCTGGGCACACCAGGGTCTTGGGAACGTGCTTTGCCGGCAGCCTCGGGGCCAAAGATTTTAGCCGGGACGCCGCGCTTGGTGTCACCTCTGCTGGAAGGCACCACGTTTTAAGGCACAGTAAAAGGAAGACACTAACTTGAGGCCAATTTGCTGACGGAGTCTTTCAAAGAATTTTATTTCACTTAATTTGTCCGCGTGTCGAGACCCAAGAGAGTGCGTTGCAGATGTCCCCGTGAGCGCACGTTTTCTTGACCATGTCAGGTGTTTTTCCGAATTAACAAAAAAAACACAAAAAGCGTTTGCTGAGAGGGCTAGACTCTTCGAAATAGTCTTTCAGAGCATCTGTGAGAAGGAGTCACAGGATGCGAGAGACCAGCCCTTGGTCGATGAGCGCTGGGAACATGCGTGCGTTTTCCTTCCCACGGCCTGATTCCTTCCTGCTCCCATGGAGATAGGGAAGCGGGCTTGCTCGCTCGCGAGTTCAAACGCTGCCTGTCTGTCTGCTGAGCTGCGGAAACAAACTGTCACGTGTGAAATTAAGGTTTCATTGAAACCACGGGGCATCACCTTCGAGAGGCCCAGGATGGGTTTGCACACGCGTTTCCGGGGTTGCTTCCCTCGAGCCACCCACAGGGCCGGAGGTGTGATTTGAAGGTGAAAACCGCGTGCTTCTTTTGCTTACTGGAAGTCTAGCTCACCTGGCCGCCTTCCCTTCCCCGCCCTCGAACTTCCGCTTTGATGCGCTGATTCACTTGACCGTGAGCTTCCTGGAGCCGGATCCGGTTCTTTCAGCGTTGTCAGGTTTACAAGCGGATCAGCACCTCTCGGCTGCCCCCTCCGGCCCCCTGTCGTTTTCCACATTTGCTCTGCGCGGCGTCTACGGGGTTGGGGACGTTGGGAGTTGCGTGCAGAAGTAATTCGGAACTGATTATCCACCTTCTCTGCTCCAAATCAGACATACGGAGCTTTTGCGGGTGTGAATTGGGTCATGACTAGTTGCCAGATGTCAAGTTCCTTGAGGGCAGGGGTAGTATCGGGCTAGACTCCTCTATCAGAGCAAATATCAAATATTTGACATCAAGTATCAAAGTGTATTTCTTTCTTTTTTTAAAAAAATTTTTTAATGTTTATTTATTTTTGAGAGAGAGAGACAGAGCACAAGCAGGGCAGGGGCAGAGAGAGAGGGAGACACAGAATCGGAAGCAGCTCCAGCCTCTGAGCTGTCAGCACAGAGCCCAACGCGGGGCTCGAACCCACAAACCATGAGATCATGACCTGGGCCGAAGTTGGACGCTTAATCGACTGAGCCCCCCAGGTGCCCCTCAAAGTGTATTTCTTCACGGATTGGGAGGCTGGGAGGCTGAGATCCAGGCCTGGGCAGGGGTGGCCCCCTCTCAGGTCTCCCTCCAGGGCATGTAGATGGCCCTCTTCCCCCTGTGTCCCCACATGGCCGTCCCTCTGTGTCTGTGTCCTAATCTTATAAGGACACGGGTCAGGTTGGCGTCGGGCCTGCCCTCGTGACCTCATTTTAACTTAATTTTAACCTTTTTACAGACCCTCTCTGCACATCCCGTTATATTCAGAGGTACTGGGGGTGAGGACTTTCACATACACACTTTTTTGGGAGGGGGCACAGTTCAGCTCATAGCGGCAGGGAAGGGGTCCCCGTCACCTTTCATTCTCTGCCCGTAATGGAGCGGAGCTCAGAGTAGTACGGTGGGAGAGAAAGGCTGGACGTCAAAGCTAGCATACGAGGGGCGAGTGCCATGGCGGGGAAATCACGGAAGGCTGTGTGGAGGAGGTGGTGTCAGCGTGGGCCTAAAGAATGAGGAGGGGAAGCATCTGGGAGATGGAGAGGAACCTTCCAGCGGGGAGGCCTGGGCAAGCCCTGGGAGGCGGGACTCCGGAGGCGTGTGCGTGTCGTAAAGCGGGACCGTGAACGCATTGTGCACGGAGACAAATCAGAGGGAAGACGTTTGGAGAAACTTAGGTGGAACTCAGCTCCTGACGGGCCCGAACGTGAGCCCGGGGCGCCCCACGTGGCAGTTCCGGGGTGGTGGCTGTGTGTTCGGCTTTGGTGTTTGGTGTTTAAGGTTAAAAGCTTGTCTTTAGAAAGGCTGGAAAGACTGTACGCTCGTTGGAACAGCTGGTTGTACAGGAAGTGCCTTGAAATTCCCTTTTGATGCCCCCCCGGCGCTGGCTTCCGTCAGACACGCTTCGTTCTTTCTGCGGAGCTCTGAGCCCAGACGGAGCCGAGCAGCACCGGGGCTCAGGCTGCCTCCCGTCGGCGCGGGGCTCCGGGCTCCGGGCCGAGCAGCCCAGCCGGCGACTGGTGCTGGTGCCCAGGGAGGGTCGAGGCTGGGGGCGGTCCAGGGTCCTTCCACGGGGTGCCCCCCACTCCGGCCTTCTCGCTTCTCACGCGCCCACGTGCTTTGCTTGTGCAGGGTCGGGGGGCCCCCGCCGATGGGGCTGCTGAGGGGCCCCGGAGGGGAGGCCTCCGGGTGGAGGCTCGGGGAGGAGGCTGCTGCCGTACCGAGGCCTGGGCCAGACCCCGGAGGGGCAGGGGGAGAGAAGCGCGCGCGAGAGGGGCTCCCAGGTGAGGACGGACGGGACGTGCGCAGGCCTCCCCTCTCTGTCTCTCTCTGTCTCTCTCTGTCTCTCTCTCCCTCTCTCTCCCCCCGGCTCCTGGCCGGCCTCCAGCGTACAGAGACCATAAAGGCCTCCTCATCCAGCACCTCTGGTTCTTGAACGAACAGGTCCAGGCCTGGTGACAAAGCTGACGTAGCCTCGTGTCCGATGGCTGCGGTCTCGTGCCGACAGCTCCATGCGTTCCTGGGGGTGACTTTGGTGGCTCCAGGGCCCGGGGTCTTCTGCTCAAGCCTGCTGAACGTTCCGTGTGATGTTCTGGAATTCCAGGCCACCCCGGTGCGGGCCTCCCAGCGTTTTGGGGTGGGGACTGCACTGGAGAGACCGTTCCGGCCCACGGGGAGGCTGAGCTGTGGCTGGTCAGCGTGTCGATGGGGGGCATCCGCCCAGATGAAGTACTTCTCTGTCGAGGCGGCCGTCACCAGGGGTGGCCGGCGGCCACCTAGGGAGGGGCCCAGGCAGGCGGAGGCCAAGGCCGCGGTGATCAGTGCTGAGTGCCCGTCACATTTGCTGTCAGGACGAGGGCTGTCGAGACCCGTCAGGGACCGTGGGCCTGGTGTCCAGGCCGAGGACAAGAGGGAGTGAGGGAAGCCTGTGTTAGGACCGGTGACGGTAAATGGAGACGTATGCTCGGGGCGCGCAGAGTCTAGGCGAGCGCTCTCCGGAGGGAGACGCCTGCCCTGGTGGCCCAGGGTGACCTAGGGTCTTCTGCGTTCTCGCTGTGCGCGGAGAGACCCCATGAGCCTGAGAGCCCCAGGCAAAAAGAGGCTTCACATTAGCCCTTAAATCAGCGGCTTGCTCTAGACGGTTAGGTTCTGGGGACACAGCGATGAGCAAGATCAAACATGACCCCCGTCCCGGTGAGATGTCTGGTCTGGACAGGTATTCATCGTAGAGCATCGTGGCGCCGTGGAAACCTGCTCTGAGGAGGTCAGGGAGGGCTTCCTGGAGGAGGTGGTAATGAGCCAGCTCTGAAGGACCAGTAGAGTCAGTATCATCTGGGCTGAGGAGGAGAGTGGGATGGTGGGAATGTGGAGGAGAGGCATGGAACACCGGGACGGAGAGAGGACGTCCGTCAGTCAAGCAGCCTGGCTCGGAGGCGGAAAAGCAGCCCCGTTAATAAAGTTCCCGAACCCAGTGCACCAATCTACTTGCGCTTTAATAAAGTGGCTCTTTAACTGGTGTTGCATGAGGGGCCCTGGGAGTGTTTTAAAGAGGTCGTAAATTAACTCCGCCCTCCTGCACGTCCCTTCACACGAGCATGCCGCCCAGCGCGCAGGCCTCGTGAAGGGCTGCCGTTGGTTTTAATTTCCGTTTATTATATTTGTCAGAGGCAGGCCCAGACCCTAGAGGCCGTCGCCGGGGAGAACGGGGTCGGCACGGGTGGAAAACGGGCTTGGATCCTACTGAGCTCCTCTGTGCCCTTTTCCGGCTCGGAAGACCCCGAGGAAGGGCTTGCAAATCGCCTTGTCTGGGGGCACCTCTCCTTTCTTTCTTCAGCCTCCAAAGACTCAGTTATTTATAGATTCTTACAAATGGCCTATTTCAGCCTCACCCCTGCCACCGCCCAGCGGTTGTGTGGGTGCTTCAAGGAGCACACAGGGAGGCCGACGACCCGAGACGCCGGGCTGCCCGCCTTCCCGGGCTTCGGAAGCCCCAGGGAGCAGGGGAGCCTGGCTCTGGAGGCCGGGCTGGCCGGGCCTCCACCCTGCTGCGTTTGAAGGGGTGAAGTCATGGGTGCAGATCAGTTCCCAGCCTGTTGTTGTTGCGGGAACCCTGCGGAAGCCTCGTGCTGGGTGGGAGCTTGGATGCTGTGCGTCGAGGACACGCGATAGGAACGTGAGCCGTGCCCAGGGCCGGCGTGCCCGTAAGGATGACACGCTGGCCTGGACGCGGACACACTCCCGGGGCAGCGGGGTGTGGATGGTGAGGATTGGGGTGCCCTTTGCCGTGCGCCTGCAGAGGGCGGCAGCCGAGTCTTTTGAACTGATCACCGCGTGGCTCGGGGACGCTTCATGCCGCGTGGCTCGTGCCCATCATCTGGATCCCGATTAAGTTCCCTTTGCGGTCTTAAAACACTCATAGAGGCCCTTGAACGTGAGCTTTCACAGGAGAACCGGGGGAAACGTGAAAAGTCAGGTGCCCTTTGGAGGTAGAAGAGTTCCGTCTCATTTTGCGTTTCTGTAGCAGTCGGTTACTGTATTTGCACAGAAAATTACAATCTTTTAATTAGTTTCTTCTTACACCACCTCAAAGATCTTAAAATAACACCACGCTCCTTCCTCAGTAATTTTCTTGCAAAAGCAGATAATTTCCTGCAATGTTGAGCTCGCCTTGAGTTCGACGGGGCACATCTCCCGCACGGCGCCGTTTCCCGATGCTCGGAGATAAATTAAGTTCAAATTAAAGGAAGAAAAGAGCCAGGCCGAGTGTGGCTGCTTCTATTCAGATCAATTTTAATTCAGAAAGGGTGCTTTGTGAGGCTCGCGCGCCGTGCATGTATTTTCCGAAGCGTCGAGAAGCAGAGATAGCATCTCACAGGCCTCAGCCGGGAGCCGGCGTCTGTGGGCGAGGACCACTTCTGATGTCACTCTATCTTATGAAGACAATTCGTCGTCGTTTACATGGCGCTCCTGATGAGTAATAATAGAGTTAATAAGCTCAGGCCCCATTTATTATGCCCGTTACCGCACGGGGTAGCTCGCAGGCATCAGCCCCTGGAAACGGTCCTGCAAAATCCACACGGTGATCCCACCCACTTTACAGATGAGAAAAGTGAGGTTCACGGCAGCACGGGGGGCTTGCCCGAGGCCACACGGCTGATATGGGGTCCTCGTCGGGATTTATCTTCTTTTACTCTTAAGCCTGAGTGTGTTTTCATTTAGGGAAAGAAGTATTTTTCCTTTTTTTTTTATTCTTATTTTGGAATGTGGTAATCCGAGTAACAAAATCCAGCCATCTCCGGAACTTGCTCGTCAAGTGGAGACTCTGCCCCATTAAACACTAACTCCCAGGGGCGCCTGGGGGGCTCCGTCGGTTAAGCGTCCGACTTCGGCTCAGGTCATGATCTCACGGTTCGTGGGTTTGAGCCGCGCATCGGGCTCTGTGCTGACAGCTCGGAGCCTGGAGCCTGCTTCCGATTCGATGTCTCCTTCTCTGTCTCCGCCCCTCCCTGCTCGTGCTCTGCCTCCCTCTCTCTGTCTCACAAATAAATAAACATTAAAAGAAAATTAAACACTAACTCCCCACGTCCCCCGCACCCAGCCCTGGCTCCCGTCTCCCATTCTCCTTTCTGGCTCTGAATTTGACTTCTCTGGGGACCTCGTGTAAGCAGAATGATACAGAAGTGTCTTTGTGACTGGCTTTTTCGCTGAGCACAGTGCCCCCAAGCTTCATCCACGTGGTAGCAGGTGTCGCAACGTCCTTCCTTTTTAAGGCTGAGTAACATTCTGTGGTCTGGACGGACCACTCCTCTTTACCCATCCATGTGTCCACGGACCCTCGAGTTGCTCTGTCGCGGGGCGTGCCGCCGTGAACATGGGGACCGGATACCTGTGCAGGTGCTTGGCCTCACTCCCCGTGGGTGTGTACCCAGAAGCAGGACTGCTGAGTCACGTGGGAATCCTGTGTTGATTTTTCGGTTGAGCCGCAGAAACTGCTCTTGCGTCTGCCCGGAGTTTGGCCGGCTTGCCAGTTAGTAGCTTGCCCTCCCAAAAGAAATCCACCGCCCCGTGGTTTTGGAGGAGAAATGGTGACAAGCGTCAGAGGCGATCCCGTGTCGCGAGAGGACGCGGCGGCGGTGAGACTGTGCGAGGGACTGGCTTTTGCTCCTGCTTTCTCCTGAGAATCCTGGATTCGGCCAGGGTGACCCCAGGGAGGGGCCGTGGCTCGGAGCCTGGGAAACCCAGGTCTGCAGAGTCAGACGGAGGCGGGTTGGTCTGATGCCTGGCCACGGTGGAAGCGACGCCCGTCCAGGGAGACGCTGGCCTGGAGCGGCCGCATTCCCTCGGGCTGGCAGCGTGTGCCTTTCAAGTTCAAGCTTGTTTCACCTCCTCCCTGCTTTTAGGTGCTTTTTCCCTATTGACTGCCTCATTGACCAGTTAAGTAATTCAATTTTCCCTCTGTAAAATATAAAGCCCTCCATAAAAAATCTCCTGTTTTTCTCCATTTATTCCTATCAATACCACTTAACCCCGTCCGGGTTTATTTTCTGATTTATCCGTTGACCGTCGAATGGGGCCTCTGGGTGTTTGAATTCTCTGGCGCCTCCTCCTCCTCCTCCTCTGTGATTTGAGGTGGCTGCTCTGTGTCAGGCGCTGCGGGCCACCCCCCGCCCAGGGACGTGCGCCGAGGGGTCTCCTGGCCCCAGGGGCCCCCCAACCCGCCACGGGGCTCCTAGTTCTCTCTGTGCCTTGAGCTCCCCACCCCAAGTCTAGAGAAGCCCATGGAACTTTGTCAGGATGTCGTTTTTATAAGGAGCGTAAGATAAATCACACAGGCCTAAGCGGAGACTGATTCTCTGGCGATATAGTTCTCAAAATACTGAAACGAATTTCTTTACTCACGACCACGGGAGCCAGCGGAAGGCAGAGGCTCGGATGCGTGTAGAAATAACGGGAATGGGAGGTGGGACGTGGCCCGTGGAAAGAGCGGGGGACAGACAGACCCCACGGGAACGATGTCTCTTCCCTGCCACGCCCACACCCCAGCCCCTGCCCCCCGTTCACTGTGTTCTCCAGGCTCCAGCCCCTCGTTGGCCCCACAGGTCTCACAGTGGGGGCTTTCGTCTGCTTGTTCTCTGCTGTCCCCCAGAGCCTGGTGCCTAGTAGGTGCTCAGTAAGCATCTGGGCAGGATAGGAGGGGACCATGGGTCCTGAAGGGCTGCAGAGCTCAGTTCCTGCCCCCTCTCTGTGTCCGCTGGGGTCTGGGAAGGCCCAGAGTGTCGCCCCCAGTGGGTCACACGTCCAGGCCACAGCGCCACCAGACCGCCGGCCTTTGCCCTTTGCCCTTTGCCCTTTGCTCTCTGCCTCCGGCCAGGAGCCAGTGCACTTGGTGGTGAGAAAACACCTGCTCCAAAATGAGGCTGAGGCTTTTAAATAGGACCCCTGCTTCCAGCCCCATTTCACTTACAGGAGATGAACCCCCCCAGTCGAGACGGTTTTGCTGAACTTTTGGACAAAGACGGATGACTGGGTGGGCTGAGGCACTGCCACCAGTGAGGCCGTCCCTGGGGTGCCCTTCTCGGGTCCCTGTGGGGTCTGGTCATCTGCGGCAGCCCTGCGCTCAGCTGTCCCTCGGGCCAGCCTCCTGGAGCAGTGGCCTCTGTCTGCGTCACCCTCGTTCTGCGTCGTGGCTCAGCTTCAAAAGGTGCTGTCAGCCCCCCTCACGGTGCACCCCATGCCCTTGCGAGGGGGCCTGGGCCGGGGACAGGAGCCTCTCTGGGCCCCGGTGTCCTTGACCCCCAGGGGCTGCCAGGACTGCCCCTGCCCTGGGGCACAGGAGGGCAGCAGGCTGGAGGGCCGCGTCCCCACGCGTGGCTCCCTGAGCCACCAGCTCCGCAGCCAGCAGCCGGCGGGTTTGCGTGGCGACGTGTCCCTGGACGGGCACTCAGGGACAGCAGGGCAAAGCCCGGCCGCGTCCGCGCAGCATTTGGCTCTGGGGGTCTCTGCTTGTACCGAGGGCACTTCCTGACCATGGCTGGTTTTCCGCCAGGTTCTTACTGTGAACTGTTGCCTAGAATGCTCCCTGCTGCACGGCAAGGCACGCTTCCTTCCCATCCCCTTCCATCCCGTCCCGGGCGGGCGGAGGCCTGGGCGGCACAGGGAGATCTGAAACCTCTGGCCCTCGGGGCTGGTCTAGCTGAAGGGAGCCTTGGGCCCCCTTTCCTAAGATCACCCGGCTTCCCGTCCCCGTGCTGGCCGGCCCTGGACAGTCACCAGTGTCCTCTGTGGCACAGAAGAATCCAGAAGGAGCCCCAGACACGGAGGCGGCCTCGTCCCTGCCTGCCCGGTCCGGCTGCCTCTCTCCTCTGGGGTGTGGAGAAGGGGGGACCTGCCAGGCCGCCTTGGACTCTGAGCTGAGGGGGGAAGGGGGCGCCGGGGGCCATCCACGCGGCGGGTTGGGAAGGAAGCAAGTTGCCCTCAGCACCCCAGGCCACAGGAGAGCCCTGCCTTCTGGAGTATTCCACCGTCCACTGAGAGGTTCAGGGAGTTACGGTCAGGGCAGGGCCTTGGCGACCGGGGCTGGCAGCTGGGCTGGTCTTCTCTCTTCCTCGCTTTTCGCCCCCGTGGACACATTTCCTGGGCCCCCTCTCCACGCGCCAGGCTTGGTTCTAGGCCTCCGGGCCCAGAGAAGCAGAAGCCCGCCGCCCGCTGGGCTCTCAGCCTCCCACGACGGCAGCCACGGGAATACGGCGACTGGGGAGGGGGCGGCCGGGGGCTCCGGGAACGGGTGCGCCCACAGCCTGGGAGTCCTCAGAGCCCCCCCCGACTTGGCGTAAGGCTTTCTCGCTGTCCATGTGTGCCCACCCACCCTGCTCTCTTCACGCCCAGGCCGCCACTCTCCTGACCCGGCCGTGAGAGGCTGGCCACTGGCCTCCAGGCTCAGGCGCCTCCTCCTCCGTGAAGCCCCAGCACGCTGCCCGCGCTGCCCGAGGTGCCGGGCACTCGTCAGGCGCAGGAACCCCACCTGGCGTGTGCCTGTGGCCCGCGGAGCCCGTGTGTGCGTTCGTCCTCGTGAGGCCCCACAGCCCAGGGGGTCTGTCACCCCTGCCTCAGTCTGGGGCCCAGCAGGACCCCGGGGCTGGGCTAGATCTCATGCCGTGTCCCCTCAGGGTCCTGGGAACTTTGGGGGTGAATCGCCTCGTCACCCTGCTCATCGACGGCCTGTCTCTGGTCCTGTAGGTGAGCTTGTGGCCAAGCTGTGGGCTGGGGTCTTGTGGCCCCGAGAGGCTCGGAGAGGCTGATAGGCTGTGGGAGGCCGCGGGCCGCCTGCTCTGGCTCGGAAAGGGCAGGGTGGAGGGTGGCCCTGTCTGCCTCCCACTCTTCCCTCCAACACGGACGGCCTGCTCCCCCCATGGCCCCCACCTGCCCCCAACACATTCAGACCCGCGTCACGCCCGTGGGCCTCCCCTGGGGTATCCCCTCTGCTCCGCCGCCTCCTGGCTGAGTGACCCCGGCCCGCTGCCAACCTCACGGAATTTTGTCTTTCTCATCCTCAAGGGGCCACGAGACTGTCCGTGAGCTTGTCGCGGACGGAGGCTTGGCACCTGTACAGGGCTGGGCTGGGTGGTGGACCCCCAGCTTCTGCTCAGGGTGCCCCTCCTCACCGCTGCCCCACAGCCCCACCCTCCAGGGACACGTTCCCTCACCCTGGACCGTACTGACCTCCTTCCCCGGGCTTCCAACCCCTTCCCAGCTCTGGGCTGGCCCATCCTGGGGTGTGTTCTGGGGCGGGGGCGTCTGGGGAGCCTGGCCAGAGCAGCGGGCCCTGGAGAGAGCGGGGCCAGCGTGAGGCCGGCTCGCCGTGCTGACACAGGCCCAGGCTCGGCCCGGGTCGGCTGGGTGTGTGGAGGCGTGGAGGGCAGAGCCCCCCCGAGAGTGGCGGCCGAGCCTCTCCCCGCCCCCGCCGGCTGGGCTGTGGGTGCTGATCTGCGGGGTGGGGATCATTTCCGGGCCGGGGTTTGCTGGATTCCCGAGCTCGCGGCCACGCCATGCCGGCAGACCGTGTTCCCAGTGTGAGGGGGGAGGGCAGGACGCCTGGATGACTTCCCCTCCTCATCGAATCTCAGAGTTTTATTGACACCCGTGGGGCTTGGCCTGAATTTGGACCTCCGTGCAGGGCGTTGGAGGGGGTGGCTTTGGCATTGATTTGCTCCTTCAACAGTGAGGAACCCAGAGTCTGTTCCTGGCCAGGCCTGTGCCGGGGTGGGGGTGGTGGGGGGTGAAGTGGTCCCTGACCGGTGAGGGGGGACAGACGGTGAGCTGGGGACACAGGGCAGGAGCGGTGGGAGGGATGCACGGTGAGGGGCGTCCCTAACTGGGGTGGGGGAAGCGAAGGCGCGTGTGAGTCGGCAGTCAGGGAGGGCATCCTGGAGGAGGGTGGCGTTTCCCCAGAGGCCTGTCGGGGGACCGCCGCAGTGCTGTGCGGGGCTGTGTGGGGGCAGGGGTGCTTAGGGAGAGTGCCCTGGCCGGCCTGTCCTCTGGGTGCTTATCTGCTGACTTCTCTGTTGCCGGGGACCCGTGTCCTGCTCTGCACCGCGAAGGGGTGCCGGGGAAGGTGGCCGCCTGTCCTCTCCCAGGCGAGTCCCCCGTTAGACGGTGTCCGTCTTGTCACACGTCCGGCCCTGTGTTGAGACACTTCGAGCAAACTCTGGCCACCAAGCCGCGCACCCAGTGCCTGTCTGTATTCCAGGAAGGGGGCCCTAGGACGCCCCGCCTGCTGACCGTGTCGGCATTTTGGGGTGCGGGGGGGGGCGGTCAGCTTGCCGTCAGCACCTTGGTGCCCGCAGGACCCCTCTGGGAGCTCCTGCCTCTCCTCAGAGGCCCGGGAGTTCACAGCAGGGCTGAGTCAGGGCCACAGACTCACCTGGGCGGGAACTTTCTCGCGTCTGCATTTCTTTTCTCAAGTCAGTAAATTCTGGCTTTGCCTCCTCCTTAGCAGAGCAAACCTCCCCCCTCCACGTCTCCCCACCTGGAGAAAGTTTGGAGGGCTTCCCAGAGGTGGTGGTGGGGGAAGGAGAGGAGGGGGGAGGGAGTGCGAGGAAGAGCCTAGAGGCCCCCACAGGGCTGTGGCTCAGTCATCTCCCCAGTTTGTTTGTTTAAAGGAGGGGACATCCCGGTGGAGGCTGGGGGGCGGGGCGGAGGGGCCAGGTGAGTGGCTAAGACTCTCGGCTAATCCTTAATCCCTTTTGTTCTTCCACCTGGAGGGAAGTGTAAGGGCGGGTCGTTTTCGTGGTGCAAGGGGACAGTGGAGGGGTCGCTGCATCATTCCATCACGAACGTCCCCAGTCTTCTGTGCGCGGGGGCCTGAATCTCCGTCCTGCTCCCCCGCCCCATACCTCGGAGGGGGAGGTAGAAGGAGGGGAGGGTGCAGGGGCTGCAGGGTCGGCAGCTTTCAGGTCTTTGCCTCCTGCCCCTTGGCCGTCCAGGACCTGCTCTCTTCCTGACCCCTGCTGGGACGTGGTCCCACCCGACTGTTCTGGCCGCGACCGGCCAGACCTTCCCGCTTAGCTTTAAGGGTCCGCGAGGGGTCGTGGTCGTGTTTCCTGCCCTGCCCGTAGCTCCTGCAATGCTGTGCACGGACGGGGGTGTGTTAAGCAGGATTCTTGATTCCAAGTCCTGGCGACCTGACTCCAAGGAGCTTAAGTGAAAAAATAGACTCGTAGGCTCTCAGACGCAGGAAGCCCAGGGTGCTGGCTTCTGGCTCCGGGGGCCCCTAACGCCGGCGCCGGGCGCAGTCCCTCCTTCTCCGACAGCCCGCGCAGGCCGTGGCTCCATGGGAGACCGAGGCTGCCCGCCCCGCACCCATCACCCCGGCCGGAGGGCTGAAATGCTGAGTGCCAGGCCCAGACCCCGTGCCCAGGCCTCGCCCTGCACAGCCTGCGGCTCTGGGGGAGCAGTGCTGGGTGGGACCCTGCAGAGGGCACGTGAAGGCGCGCAGCTGCAACCTTGGGCCTTGACGGGCTTTGTCGGCAGACGGCCTCCTCCCAGCTTGGGGCGCGCTTGGGGACTCCTAGAGGGGTCCCCTCTGGGCAGCGTGACATCCCCTGGAAGAGGTGACAGCCGTCTCCGTTCACACGGGCAAGACCGCCTCCCTCACCTCGCTCTCTGTGGTTTACTGTCGGTGACGCCCCAAACCTGGCCGGCTGGGGCCGCTCGGCCCTGCCGGGGGCCACATCCACCTCCACGTAGCTTGTGTGGAGAAGAGGCCCCCGTGGCATCTGACCCGTGGCCCGTGATGCTCCTCTGTGGGGTGAGTCATTGCGCACAGCGGCTGCCGTGCCCTGTGGAACCGGTTCGCTGTGGCGACGCTGGTGGGTGGAGCTTTGCGGTGACATGTCGTGGGGTAAAATGCAGGGGGAGGTGGACACCACCCAGTAGGGGCCTCTGAGCCCTGGACATGGGCCACGGGACGGCCTGAGCAGGGCTGGAGGCGGCCGCGCCTAACGGTGACGTGGTGACTGAACGCAGCCGGGGAAACGGTGTCCGAACAGCACGGTCGTCCTGGCCTGGAGACGCGGGCTCTGGCGCTGTCGTCCCTTAGCGGTGATCTCAGCCCTTCCGGCCCTTTGGGGGTGCCCCCAAAGTCTCATCCCAGAGAAGTCAAGAGCCACTGAGTTAAATTCACCCAGTCTTAGAACCTGGTGGCCCCATTTTACAGATGGGCAAGCCGAGGCCTGGGTGGCTGGAACAAAGTCCAAAGCTGTGAGTGGCAGAGCGGGGGCTGCGTACTCTCAGGCCTGCGCCCTTTCCGGATGGAGAGCCCGGGAGCCCGGGGCCTGACGCTGGGAAAGGTCTGCGGACGCCCGGGCCAGCCCTGGCTGTAATCTCAGGACTTGGGGGGCTGGCGCAGGCTTCCGGGGCTCTTAGTTCACGTTGCCACCCGAGCTGTGGCGTCCTGCAGGGGGAGTGAGCGGGGGGCTGCCCGCGCTTTCGTTCCCTCTGCTTGGGCGTTGGCTGCGTGTCTTTGCTTTGAGGCCTCCGGCCCGGGTGTCTGACAGCAGCCACAGGAGAAGGTGAGTCAGCCCTGCTCGCCGCGAAGGCTCTCGTGTGGACCCATCCACCCGTCCACCCATCCGCCCATTCATCCGCCCATTCATTCATTCACGTGGGCACCCACCGCGAACAGGATCTTGCCGAGGAGGAGTCCCGGGATAGACTCACAGGGTCTCAGCATTTCCAGGGTGCTTGGGATCCCATCCCTCCGGTGACGGGAGGCTCACCCCTTGCTGACACAGCACATTCCCGGGTGTCTGGTCGCTGCCGAGCGTGGCTGAGGTCAGCACCTCGCTGGGGCTGCGGTGAGGAGCGGGCGCTGCCCCAGGCTGGGGCGCGTCGTCTGCTGGACGTGAGGATGCCTGTCTTTGCTGGCTGCGTTTCCGGGCTGCGAGTCTGTTCTGCTCCCGGAGTAGGGGTGGGGCAGGGTCCTGCCGAGGGGGGCCTGGCTTTGCCTCCGTTTGACGGCAGACGCTGGAAAGCAGGGGTGAGGGAGACTTGGGCCACGCAGGGGAGACCGCCCAGCCCAGTTCGGGTCTGTCCGGCGGCTGGCGGTGGGTGGGGGGCAGAGGGCCGGGGTCCACGGCTGGGGCCCTTTGCTCCAGGCCCCTCTCCCTGTATAAGCTCTTGTGGCTGCTGTGACACGTGAGCCCACACTTGGTGGCTGA
This sequence comes from Cryptoprocta ferox, assembly GCA_028646485.1. Classification (NCBI taxonomy): domain Eukaryota; kingdom Metazoa; phylum Chordata; class Mammalia; order Carnivora; family Eupleridae; genus Cryptoprocta; species Cryptoprocta ferox. The sequence continues at coordinate 188,003,909 of CM053567.1, forward strand.
GAACACAGATATTGTCGTACGGTTCTGGGGGGGGTCACAGGTCCAAGGTCAGTGTCACCGGGCTGCAGGCAGGGTGTCGGCAGGGCTGGTTCCTTCTGGAGACTCCGGTGTGGGGGGTCTGATGCCTTGTGTTTCTCGGCTTCTGGTTCCTTGGCTGGTGGCCCCTACCTGCGTCCCGTGGCCCCTGCTCTGTGGTCACATCTCTGTGGCTCTGACTCTGTCTGGTGTTCCTTGGCGCATGGCTACCCTCCCTCCTCCCACACTGAGCTCTGCTTTCATCCCACGGCCCTCTGGGTGGGTCGCACGGCCCCCGGCCTCCCTCGCAGGGGACCTGCAGTGACACAGGGCCCACCGAGCGTCCGGGATAACCTCCAGCTCAAGGTGCTCAGCACCGTCTGTTAACACGTGCAGTTTCTGGGTTCAGGGCCCCCTTTCGGGGCTGGCGTCAGCTGCCACTGCCCTCGTCTCCCACCGGCCTCCCCTGGACCCCATGCAGCAGCCCTGACCCCTGTCCTCAGGTCCCCCCTCCCCATCCGTCTCTGGCCTTTGCACCTGGAACAGTCTCTACCTGGCCTGGAACCTTCTAGCTCAGCCTCCTAACCATGGGCCTCCCCTGCCTTGGCCCCACCATGACGTGCACTGGAGACCGTAATATCCTGCCCTCTGTTGTCTTCCCGGGACACCCGCCCGGGGGCCCAGAGGACCCTGCAGCCTTGCTCACGCCACGGCCCTCGGGTAGAGGGTGAGTGTCAGTGAACGTCTGTGGACCGGACGGGTGAACGGAGGCGTCCATACTTGCGTTGCAGATAAATGAGAGGAAAGTGACTTTTAAAGCACGTGTAACCAGGTGGCCTGATGCTGGCCCTCTTGGCCCATCCTTCTGTCTGTAGACCTGTTTGGGGGGGGGGTCCCCATATGGCTGAGTCTGCCCGCTTTTACTTACGACAAGTTTTTAGTCCACTTGGACGCAAAATTTGGCCGACTTCGAACGATATCACATCAGTAACTGTCTACGGAGCAGGTGCAAATGGACAGGGGCTGCCCAGGGTGGGGAGGGGCGGGGAGAGCCCTGCACACCCAGAATCACCCGGTGCCTGTGGCTTCCGCTCGCAGGTGACTTCTTATTTAGTCGTGCATGGGTGCGTGTGACAGCAGTGTGTAAATGCACGAGAAGGCAAAATGCCCAACGGTGACCTCCCAGGAGAGGGAATGAGCCATGAGGGAGGGTCGTTGGGAGAAGCGTCCGTCTTCAGGAGCCTGGAGGACACAGGCAGGGCTCCCCCGGGCATGAGGGGGGCCAGGCTTTTCAACAGTTGCAGGTTTTCCGATAGTGGGGCGTGAGTGGTTTGGGGAGGCTGCGGGCCCTGCAGAGGGGACAGAGCTGGAGTCCCCGGCCTGCCTCTCCCGCTGGTCAGCGCAGTGGTGTCGGGTGGACCGGGGCATCACTCGGACGCCTGTGTGCGGATGGCGGGCATGGCCGGGCCCCCAGGAGAGCCCCCCTCCCAGAAGCCAGGAGTCAGGAGGGCCCCCAGGAAGCAGAAGTTCGCCTTTGCAGGTTCGTGAGCACACGAGTTGGCTGAGGCGGGGGTCGGATTAAACAATTAAGGAAATCCGAACGAGGCGATCCCATGCCCCTGGTGGCGCCTGGCACGTTCACCTCCCTTTCGGCCCTGCCTCCCCCTTCTATTTGCACTCGGTAAATGGATTCTAATAGCTTTCTCCTCCTCCCCCCTCCAAGAATGGCCTTGGTAGCCAGAAAGGAAATTAGTTTCAGGTGGAACCTATTTTTACCGTGGTGGAGACCAAACTGTTAATTACCTAGAAATCACATGAGGATTTTTAGCCTGAAAAAAGTTTTTTTTTTTTTCCTTGGGTTCAACTTTTCGTGGATATTAATTATAGATATCGGCCTCAGGCCGCCGAAAGAATTCGTCTCTCCAGGGATTGAAGACTTGTTCAATCTCTTGAACTGTCCCTTGTTAAACATAACGCGTATTTTTTCCTCTACGCTGCTGCTCGGTGCATGGGATGGAACTACGGGGTTGGGGGATGTACACATGATTTGATGCCTTTTCCGTGTTTAACCGAAGGTTGATTCCAGACTCCGTGGGTGTTTCCGAATCTCTGAAACCGGCGGGGACTCGGCGGTGAAGGTCGAGAAGGCAGCCCTTGCAGCGTGTGAATGTTAATCCCGAGGGAAATGTCGCGGCTCCTTCTCTGATACCGAACGCGTCCGCCCGTGTTTGAGTCGGTGAAACACCATCCCGGGGCCTCCCGTCGCACATGGGAGGCCCGTCCCAGGCAGGCCGAGACTCTGGTGTCCCTGCAAACCCGTTTTCTGGAAATCCCCACTCAGTGTCTGTGTTCCACCATTCCAGAGTGGCCAGGGGCCAAGCCACGCAACCTCCAGAAAGCCCTGCCCAAGCCCAGGCTTCCCCAGGAAGGGACTGGAAGGGACCAATTCCGGCAGGAGGTGGGCTGCTGTCGGGTTCAGGAGGAGAGGGCCCCGTGGAGGCCCCCCCGCCGCCCCCCCAGTCTGGGTCGTCCCCGTGTGGACACTTTAGTTACATGCTCCGTGGCCTCTCTGGAGCCCGGACGCTGCTCTGTTTTTGGGCTCCTTCCCAAGTGCTCGTTCGGATGCCGTGGGAAGTGATTTAGGGGGTGGGCTGGCGTGAAATTTCCGACAAACGTTTCAGCGCACGGCACATTTCATTTCTTTTATGTTTCCAAGTTGCTATAGAAAGTAAATGATTAATTAAGCAGCACCCACACAGTTTTTTTTTAAAAAAAGGACTGATTTTTCAAAACAGAGTCATGCCCCAGTGATTTGTCAGAGAGAGAGAGCGAGAGAGCGAGAGCGAGCGAGAAGGCTTTAATAAGCAGAATGCTGTTCAATAAATCATAATTACTCACGTGGGCAAATGTGTCAGCTCGATGGGGGCGCCCAGTGGCACGTCCGGTCACGCTTTGTCTTTCGTGCCGCAGAGCTGGCTGGCCCCCTGGGGTCGACCAGGTGTCTCCAGGCCCCTGGGGCCCATGTGACCACCTTTTTGGTTTTCTCTGAGTTGCTGAACTGATGTCCTTGCAGAGTTACCCCCACACTTTGGTGTCCCTCAGACTCTCCTGGGGGGCTTGGTGTGAAGACAGGCTGGAACCCGCGTCACGTGTCCCGAGGGGGGATTGGCGCGGCGGGCCTGGCGTCTGCATCGCGAAAGAGCAGCTGTGACCTGCACCTCCGTGGGACAGTCCTCCCTCACTCTCAGGCCGTGGGGCCAGAGGCTCCGCAGGGACCTCCCGTGCGCCTGGGGCCGTCCCGTGCCCCTCCAGTTAAGGTGTGCAAGAGTGCGAATTGCACTCAGGCCAGGCGAGAATCACCTGGTATCTGTGAGCATGTGTGTGAGCTGTTAGAAGGCGGAGCAGCGTCACGGGCAAAGCTCACTGGGCATCCACGGTGTACCAGGCCCGTGTGGGCATGTGGGTCACAGAGCGTCACGGGCCCTGCCTTCCAGAAGCCTCCAGTCCAGGGAGCAGGCGGGTGGGGAGACATCCACCAGGGCTGCTGGAGCAGAGGCGTGTACCAGCGTCAGGCAGGGCAGGCCTCCTGGAAGAGGAGGCATTTCACGGAGACTTGGGGAATTAAGTCAAATTAAACTAAGCACATTTGTGCTAAGTGTCCTCTGAGTGTCTGGCCCTGTGCTAGGTGGTGGGGAGTGTCATTACTGCCGTCACGGAGCTTATATTTTAGCAGGACAGAGGGACGCAAAGCCTAAAAAACAGCTAAATAAATTCAGACGGTGCTGAGTGCCACGGAGAACCTCAAAGAAGGAGTGACCTGCGGGTGATGGGGGTTGAGGGGGGTCAGGGATGCTTGGCAAATTGCCGGGCAAGACCTGGGGGAAGTAGTGCGGGTCCGAGCTGGGAATGAGGGTGGTGTGGGGGGACCGAGGAGGGGCAGTGCCGCGTGAGCCAGCCCTCTCACTCCTGGGACCTGGGCCCCCCTGGAATCTCGGTGCCCCTGACCTTAGGTGGCAAGCATTTTCCTACATCGGTCAAAGTCCTCGAAGAACTAGAGGTGCCTGGGGGCGCCTGGCTGGCTCAGCTGCTTGAGCGTCCGATTTTGGCTCCGGTCATGATATCGCCGCTCGTGAGTTCAAGCCCCGTGTCGGGCTCCGTGCTGTCGGCGCGGAGCCTACTTCAGAGCCTCTGTCTCCATCTCTCTCTGCCCCTTCCTGCTCGGTCTCTCTCTCTCTCTCTCTCTCTCTCTCTCTCAAAAATAAACATGAAAGAAATGCAGTAAAGGTGACTGACTCTACCACCATTTACCATTTTCCAGTCGCATCCCTGGAGGGATGCTCATTTTTTACCGTAAACGATTACGTTTTTACGCATTCCCCAAATCGGCATCCTCTGACGTAACTCTGTCCCTGTGTCTGATGGTTTTCTAGGACAAATCGGCTGAAACGGAGTCCCCAGGTCAGAGGTCACGAACCTCCAACGTACTAGTTATGTGGATGTTTTCCAGAAAGATCCACGGTGCGTCCCAGAACCACAGCATGCCGAGTGTGTGCTTAAGTGACAAGGACAGGCGTCACATGGGCCCTTCCCTGGAAGGGCTGGGCTCGGAGGGACTTTCTGGAGGACGTGTGCGTGGCCCGTGGCCTGCTCGGGGATGCTGGGGCGGTGGGGGGGGGAGCAGCTCATGCAAAGCCTCAGTGGCTGGAAAGCAGGCACTTTGTCCGGGGAGGAGGGGAGCTGAGTGGTCCCCCAGGGGACGGGCGGCCTGCAGAAGCCGGCCTCCGGCTCCTGGGGCCCTGATCTGCACGGTTTCCGCGCGTTGACTGTGGCCCGCATGTGTTAGAGGCCATTCTTTTTTTTTTTTTAAATTTTTTAATGTTTATTTTTGCGAGAGAGAGAGAGAGACAGAGCATGAGCAGGGGAGGGGCAGAGAGAGAGGGAGACACAGAATCCGAAGCAGCTCCAGGCTCTGAGTGTCAGCACAGAGCCCGACGCGGGGCTCGAACCCATGAACGTGAGATCATGACCTGAGGCGAAGTCGGACACTCAACCGACTGAGCCCCCCGGGCGCCCTGAGAGGCCATTCTTTGGGGAACGAAGAAGCCCGGAGAGGTTTCTGGGATGTCACAGCGGCTGTGGGATCCTTGTCCTGCCCGCGTCTTGGCCAGAGTTTTACTGAAAAGGTAAAGCAGAAATCCAGGAATCTTTGCTTAACTCGGGCTTTTCTTCCTCGCCCAGCCGAGCCTTCACACTGGTTTCTCTGGCGTTTTGAAGTTTTCTGAGCGTCCTGGTCAGCGGGGCCACGGGCAGATCCCAGGCCCCTGAGCCTCTTTACGGGTCGACTTCATCCGTGGCGTCTTTATCTCGGGCAAGACGTTTGACCCCTTTGCTTTGAGGTTTCCTGTAAATGATGGCGAATAGACCAGTCTTGCCTCCACCTTATGCGGAATGATGTTCGAGTGCTCTGTTCCTTAAATTGATTCGAAGAGAGGGAGGCAGGGAGAGAAGGAGAATATGATCCAATTATACACAGTATGTTGGCGGACTCCTGTTCATCCTTTAAAACCCTACTAAAAGTATTGCCTCCCCCGAGAAGCCTTTCCTGATTGCCCCAGAGTTGCTGAGACCGACTGCTCACACTGGTGCTTTGCTGCGCACACATTTTCATCAGGGGTCGGCCCTACCCAACCGCATTTCGCCCGTCAGGCTGCGAAGCTCCGGGTGGTGGGACCAAGGTCTTCATCTTTGTCTGCCCCACGCCCGGTGCTGCCCTTGGCCCAGAATGGGCCGTGACCACGGTCTGCTGAATTCGCCCCCCTTTGCATTAACCAGGACGAGAAACACCACTTTGCAGGGTGGGTGGGGGGGCGCCTGGGGGGCTCAGTCGGTTGAGCATCCGACTTCGGCTCAGGTCATGATCTCTGGGTTCGTGAGTTCGAGCCCCGCGTCGGGCTCTGTGCTGACAGTGCGGAGCCTGCTTGGGATTCTCTCTCTCCCCCTCTCTCTGCTCCTTCCCTGCTCTCCTTCTCTCCCTCACTGTCTCAAAATAAATAATAAAAAGAAATACATAAACTTAAAAAATTAAAATACAAACTCCACTGGGTTCTCGATGTGTCTAGAAAACCACACTTTTGGGGGGGTGTTGAGAGTGACGTGGGCCACCGGTGAGGAGGTGGTAGAGGGCACCGTGTCCCCCTGCAGACATGCTGTGGCCGGCACCCCCCTTGGTATGGCCACAGGTGTGGAACTTCCTAGTGCCCCCCCACTTTCTCCTCTGTCCCAAGTCTTTCCCTGGGGCCTCCGCAGCTGACAGGACCACTGTGTCCCCACGCGGTGGCTTTAACTACCCTTCTGTCACTGTGGGCTCTTGCTGAGTCGTCCAGAACGTGCTGGTGCAGGGATTTGCCCGAGTTCCTGGAGGGACCGTGGGCTCGCGGGCGAGGCTGGTGGGGAGAGCGTGACAGTTTCGTTTTCTCTTTCTCCCGGGGGTCCCCAGTCCTGCGGGGAAGCAGGGTGACAGGGGGCATTGGAGACTGCCGGGGGGGGGGCAGAGGAGGGGCGCTTGTTGGGCGACAGTTATCAGTCGCTGGGGCGGCTGGAACGCGGTGCGCTGTCTGGGGCCTTACACCTGCCATGCTTCCTCCTAGTCCTGGAAGACGGAAGTCTGAGGCCCCGGTGTGGGCGGAGGCCTCCCTCCGTGGTGTGTAGACGGCTGTCTCGTCCCGGGTCCTCATGTGGCCATCCCTGGGTGTGTCTGTCCTGATCCCCTCCTCCTATGGGACCCCAGTCAGATTGGATCCGGACCCGCCCGTCGGACCTCACTTAGCATAATTACCACGTGAAAGGCCCCATCTCCAAATGCAGTCATGTTCTGGGGTGCTGAGGGGTAGGGCTCCCACACGTGAGTTTAGGGGGACGCGCTTGGCCGTCGGTCACCTGCTGGGCGCATGTGCCGTGGGGAGCCCCTGGCTCGGGGAAGCCCAGACCAGCTCAGATTCCCTGCCACGTGCTGTACCTGGGGCCCGGGGCTGGCCTTCTCGCTCCTCTCGTCCTCAGGGTGGGGTGCCAGTCCCCGCCGCACAGAGCTGTCACGAGAGCTCCAGACGTTGAAGGCACTGCCCTGCTTCGCGCGAGGTGTCGCGACCGCTGCCGGGACAGGCCCCCCAAACCTGGACGTTTACTGATGTCAGCGCCACCCCCCCATGTCAGAACCAGCATGATGTCGAGGCATCCACCCTCTTACGCAGGTGGCTCTAGACCTTTCTAGAAAGAGAGCCGCCATCTCGTTAGACTTGGCCTTCCCGGGCGCCTGCGTGGCTCCGTCGGTTGAGCATCCGTCCGCCTCTGGACTTCAGCTCAGGTCATGATCCCAGGGTCGTGGGATCCAGCTGCGTGTCGTGCTCTGCGCTGAGCATGGAGCCTGTTTGGGATTCTCTCTTTCTCTTTCCCTCTGCTCTTCTTCTCTGTTCTCTCTCTCTTTCTAAAAAAAGAAAAGAAAAAAGAATTGGCCTTTCTTCTCAGAGAAGGTCCTTGGTGACGGAGGTCACCACCTCCCAGCCTTGGTGTCTGTAAGTTCCTTTCCTGATAACCTGCCCAGAGTCCCTGCTGTCAGAATCCAAACCGGGCCTCACTTGGCTCATCTTCAGGGCACAGAGGACAGCTGCTGGTCACTCAAGGGCTGAGAAATGTACTAGGAGCTTCTGCCAAGGCTGTGAGCGTTAAAGTTACACAATGTTCTCATGGTCACGTGTGTGACGGCTTAGGGCAGGAGCAGGGTCATCATGCTCATGTAGGAAGGAGACAGACACCTGCTTCGTTCATCTTTCCCTCTGCCCACCCAGCTCCCCAGCCTCCCTCCCTCCCTCCATCTATGCAGCATCCATCCATCATCCATCCATCTGTCCATGCAACCCTCGGTCCATCCATTCATCCATCCACTCATCCATCCATCCATCATCCATCCATCCATCCATCCATCCATCCATCCATCTTCTATCCAAAATCCATTCATCCACTTATCCATCCATCCATCATCCATCCATCCATCAATCATCCATCCATCCATCTTCTATCTAAAATCCATCCATCCATTCATCCATCTATCCATCCATCCATCCTCTTTTCAACATCTATTCATCCGTTTATCCAACATCTGCCCATCTAACCATTCATTCTTCTGCCATCCATCATCTACCTGTTTATCCATCTATCCATCCCTCTCTCATTCATCCATCTGTCCTTCCATCCATCCATCCATCCATCTATTCTCCTATCTTTCCATCTGTTCTCATGCTCCTTCATTCATACATCCACCCACTTTTCTGTTCAGTCACTCAGGAAACGTTTATGGAACCTCCATACTGTATCGTGCACTGGGGATATCGAGGTGACCAGGACAGCCTGGTGAGGGAGAAAGGCCCAGAGTGACAATGCAGATAGTGAATCGTCCTGCAAAAGTGGCCAGCCAGCATCTGGTGGGGACACAGAAGAGGGAGGGCTTCATTCCTTCTAGTGGGAGAGGATCTGAAGGCTTCATAGTGGAGGTGTCCTTTCCACCTTTTGAGTAAGCATGACTCGGATCATTTGGGTGGTCAGCAGAGAGGGTGCTGCAGGCGGAGGGCACGGCGCGGGCAATGGTGGGGAGCTGCGTGTAGTGCGCTGGGGATGGGGGACCCGGGCCGGCAGAGTATGGGCGTGCAGGGCCCTTTGGGGCGGCGCATGATGCAGGCTTGGGCTGGATGCCGGGCAGCTGGGGCGCGTGGGTCTGGTTTTATGCAGCCCCACCATTCCCAGGGGGTCTGCGTTAGCCAGCACCGTTAGGGATGCGGGTGCTTGGCCCTTCCACACCCGCCCCTGACATCCCCAAATGTTAAATTTGGGAAGCGGTGCTTCGGGCGGCCTTTGGAGAGGGAGGCGGGAGGACTCACCGTCCCGCCTGGCCCTGGAGCACGGCGTGTAGAGAGGTGTCACTTGGAGGCTGCTGAAGTCTGAGCCAGTGCGCTGTCCCTTCCCGGGGGAGCTCCTTGCAGGTGCCGTCCAGGCCCCCGGGCCCCGCGGCCGGGCGCGCAGGCCCCCGAGAGCAGCAGTGAGCTGGGCGTGGTGTGCCGGCCTCATGTGTCACTCCCCACGGCGCCCCGGATGGTGGATTTATTCTTTTCATCATCTCTACGGCCCCCCAGGGCTCTGGTCCCGAGCTCTTAATTTGCTTCCCTGCCAAGCCTCGTGGTCCGTGACCTTTAGACTCCGCTCAGCTCCGACATTTCAATCTGAGCCCTCGGCGGTGGGGCTTTGCCTAATGCGGGGGGGACCCTGCCCGCGCCAGCTGCTGCCATTTCTGTGGGAGGCCCCATGCCGTGCAGAGGCCGGGCCCTTCCTTCCTCCTGCTGGGGGGCCGCTGCGGGCCCCCGATCTGTAGCCCCCCATCTGTGGGCAGCGACTCAGCTCAATCCCACTTAATGGAGGACTGTCAGCACCAGTGGGGAGCCGGGAGCTGGGCATCCGGGGCAGGGCTGGGCAAGGCTGTCAACAGCCCCTGGGGGGCAGTGGGTCCCACGGGGACACGGCTGTGTGGCCTGGTGGGGCAGAGTGCTAGGCTTGCTGGCGGTAAGCACCCTGGGAGATCAGTTCGTCCGCACGACGACCCGTGAGAGCGGCATGGTTACTGCGGTCAGCCGTGCACACGTGGGGAAACTGAGGACCTGGGAGGGAGGGTCTGGCCCAACTAGGACTCGAACGCAGGTGTCTGGTGTCGGACTGGCACTTGACGGCCGCCCCCTGGTGTGGTCCCAGCCCTGGGAGGCGAGGGGAGCCCCCACCCCAGCACCCACGGGAGGCGATGCACCCCAGGCAGTAGCAACGGTGTGGCGAAGGTCTGGAATGTGCCGGAGCAGGGAGAGGTCGGCCCCGAGGGCTGGAGGGATGCGGCCAGAGAAGACTCGGGTGCTGTGAGCCCGGGGAGGGGGCGGATGGGGGCGCCTCACGGGAAGATTGGGCACGTGCTTGGGTAGCCAGGCCCCAGAGGGCTCAGCTTCTGCGGAGGGTGGTGGCGAGCTCTCGGGTGGCCCCCAGGCCATCGGGTCCATTCTGGCTGCTCGAGTGGCTGCTGCGAGGCCGGATCCCGGCCGGGCGCAGGGAGAGACTGTGCCCGTTGGGGTCTGGCAGGGCTGTGTTCCTGAGCGCTTGGCGGGCGGAGACCCTTGGATTTGCTGCCAAGGTGAAGCTACCTCGGGTCTGGGTCCCAAGGGCGGCTCCTCATGGCAGGAGGGCCCCGTGCTGTCGTGTGGCCGTGCCGGGGTTTGACTCGCGGTCAGGCGTGAGCCCCCGGGAAGCGTCCCCTGTGAGGGTGGCCGAGCCCTGAGAGAGCGTGCCCGCACTCCCCAGGGTTCACCGGGCGCTCTTGTGTGCGGGCGCTGTCCTAGGTGCTGTCGCGGGAAAGCAGGGGACAAAGCAGGTGGGATCCCCTCTCCCCGACATCCGAGTGGAGAAGAGGCTTGCTGTACCCACACCGATGGGCAAACATACCTGTGCACATTCAGACACATTCACCTGTGGGACGGTGTGCGGTGGAGACAATAATGGGGAGGTGGTGGAGGAGGAGATGTCTGGCGTTTTAGGGCAGTGGCCAGAGGACCGAGGTGACTTTTGAGAAGTTCTGTGAGGGAATCGAAGGACCGAGCCATGTGAGCATCCGGGGCTGAGCAGCCCAGACTGGAAGCAAGTGCAAAGGCCCTGAGGCAGGAGTGTGGCAGTCTGTGTGAGGCCCAGCGGAGTCTGTTGGCAGAAGAAGAGGCCGGGAGGTGGTGGGTTGGAGGCGCAGAAGGGGGCGTGGGGGCGTTGGAGCCCATGTCCTCCGCTGGTCACCGGAGCGTCGTTTCGCGTGGGCTCCCATTTCCCTGGAGCGAGAGGCAGCGGTGCTTTCTGGATGGAGGCCCCACGCCTGGGGAGACGGGCCGGGCTCTGCTTCTGCCGTCCTGACCACGCCGGCCACCGTGGCTGTCCCCTTGGTCGTGGTGGCTATTTTTAGTCATTGGTGCAGGCATGGGAGGAGTTGGGGGCTCGAGTCCGGCCGAGAGCGGAAACTGAATGTGCAGTTTCTGACAAGCGGCAGGTAACGTGGGCAGTTTTCATTTTCTCCGGTAGGAAACCTGACGTTAACAAAATTGATGGCAGTAAAAATAGGTGGCCTTTTCAGCGTGCCCGGTGAGCGCTTGTCATCCAGAGGGGCTCCTGCGTAAAACGGTTTTTTAATTCTTTTTTTTTCTTTTCTTTTCTTTTCTTTTCTTTTTTTTTTTTTTACCATTTATTATTGGGAAATAGAGACAGAGCACGAGCAGGGGAGGGGCAGAGAGAGAGGGAGACACAGAATCGGAAGCAGCTCCAGGCTCCGAGCTGTCAGCACAGAGCGGGGCTCGAACCCACGAACCGTGAGATCATGACCTGAGCCGATAGAGTCGGACGCTCAACCGACGGAGCCGCCCTAGAAGGGGGCACCTCTTGACTCAGGTGTCAGCAGCGACCCCGGGCGTCCTCAGAGAGGCCCCCCCCCCACGTGTCTGTCTCAACAGGGTTGCAGCATGGCAGCCGCTGGCGTGAACCCCCCGCGTCTGACTCTGGCATCTGATAATTCTTTCTTCTCACGTATTCACTGATTTATTCAGCCGTTCTCTTGAGCACCTGCTGTATACCATGTGCGGTGCTCGGGGCTGCGAGGAGAGCAGGCACGGCTCCGCGTCCCGGAGAGCCCGGTCCTGTGTCTCATTCCCTCCGAGCCTCTGTTGTCCCGTCTGTAAAGTGGGAATGTGACTACCCGGCTCGGGGTGCCGCAAGAGTTCGCGTCAGATCCCACGTAGGAAAGCGCTGGGTCCCCGGGAGGACTTGTGTCCTCCCCTTCCTTTATGTGCTGCCTTGTGGACGTTTTGTGGAGCCGCATTTCGCTCGGATTGGCGCCACGCTCCATCTGAAACGTGCTTTTTTTTTTTCTCTTGGTCTCTTTTACTTCCACATTAGAGAATGAACAAGTGAAAGGACAGGGTGCCCGAACGTCCAGAAGTTTTAAAGGTACTAATGGATCGCGGACCGAGGGTGCCGTTGAGTGTCTGTCATCTGAGACGCGACGCGCATTTGCTTTCAGGAGTGATGCTCTTCCGGGTGTGTGGGCAGGAGGCAGACAGGGTTCGCTTTAACTCGTGGAGGGAGCGCGGAGGCTGTGTTTGCAGAGGTGGAATGAAAGGACTGTAATATGACTTTCAATGAGCCAGATGCGCTCAGAAGAATAAACAGCGATTTTGTCAATTTTGGAAGCTGGTGCTTGAGGAGAAATCCAGATTTAATTAGAAGAGGCCGTGGCGGTAGAAGGGGGCTTTGCCAGGGGACCCCTGGCTGCCACGGAAGGCTCCGGTGTTGCCAGTGCTGTTCTTTGCTGCGGAGAAGAGCACACCCAGACCGAGTCCATCCTCTTTAAAGATGTAGGTCCCTAGACCTGCCCGGGGGGCTCAGTCGGTTAAGCATCTGACTTGAGCTCAGGTCATGATCTCACGGTTCGTGGGTTCGAGCCCCGCTTCGGGGTCTCTGCTGACGGCTCGGAGCCTGGACCTGCTTCTGATTCTGTGTCCCCCTCTCTCTCTGCCCCTCCCCTGCTCGGCTCTATCTGTCTCTCAAAAATAAATAAACATTAAAACCAAATTGTAGGTCTACGGCCTGTTAGACTTCTCAGGCCCTTGGGAGTGAGGGGGACCGCGTGTGCATGGGGGTGGGCGTGAGTGCACACACTGGGGGTGGGGGGGCTGGAACAATCTCCGGGAGGAGCACGCGTCGTCATGCTTGTGTGAAGGAGCATGCGATCACGAGTGCGAGCCTGCTTTCCCGGTGTGGGGTCTGCGTTCAAATTCAGCTCCTCCCCCGCTGCAGACCAGCTCGGTGCTCTCTGTCCCCAGGCCCTGGGGGCACAGGCTCCCTGGGTGTCAGCTGAGTCCCCCGGGTCCGTCCTGGCCGTGTGGCCGCGTTTCCTTCTCTGCCTGCACAGGCTCTTGCTGCAAACCGCACACCCCGGGTTCCACGCGCCGTCCCGTCCGTGGTGGGCTCGCTGCGGAGCAGGGACGCGATTCCGTTCTTTCTTCTGCGGTTTCTTCCTGTCATCCTCTCCACTTTGGCAGCCCTTTCTCTTGCTTCCCCGGAGAGTCTCTGGACCTCATGTCCCTCCTTCCCTCCCTCCCGCTCTGACCTCTGCTGTCTGGGGGGCATTTCTTCATGCTCCACCTGCCGTGGTCAGTTAAGGGGGCTCCGCTCCTCCCTACCTCAGCCCCCGGCACGGACACCTGGTAGTTCAGGGCTCGGAGGCCGGTGACACGGGACCGGGGCCGGGTTGTGGCCACCCGGTGCCCCGGCCTCCTTTCCGCCAGGGGAGCTCCCTGGATGCGCCTGATTGGGGCCCTCCGCCCACAACGAGCTGGCGGCCCCCCTGGCGACTGGCACAAAATAGCACTTCTCTCTCTGTCTCTCTCCTGATCGTCTTCCTGGACGGCTGTGGTGTTTCATTTTGAATCTTCCTGACCTCCCTGCCCTTCTCCAAACGCGAGGCGGCCGTCCCCCTGCGGGATGTCCTCAGTGACTCTCTTGGTCACAGCTTCTGACTCTGGGTGTGGGATCTGGTCAAGGGACTTAAAGGGGACAAAGTTGGCCGTAAGCGGGGCCGTCCAGGAGCTGGGCCCGGCCTGACCTGTGGGCGAGACCTGAACCTGGAAGCAGGTTGAGGCTCCTGCCCGCCTCGTCCTTCTTAAGAAGGAGAAAGCAGAGGTTCTGGATGAGAAATCCTCGAAAGACCACTCTGCCCTTTTGGATGTTAGCAAAGGGAATAAAGAAAGAAAAGAAGCAACTCTTTGATTTCTTTGTCTTTGAAGGTAAAAGCCTAAGAGTTTGTCAAAGAGGGTTAACGGCCCGATGCTGCTTTAATCCGCCTTGTCGGGCTGCTTTGGGACGATGGACGCTCCTTCTCGGGTCGCTGGGCCCAAGGGCTGCCATATTGGTGGCCTCACCTGTAGGCGGGACGGGTGTTGGGGAAGGGGACTGGGCTCCACGCTGTGGGAGTGGGTTCTGATTTCAGCTCCAGCCCCTCCAGGGTGTGGGGACTGAACAGGTGGGCTGTGATGGGGTCCCAGTGCCACAGGGTTGTCGCGAGCACAGCCGGAGGGAGCGTCACGGTGAGCTCGAGGTGAAGCCAAGAGCAGAGCACTGGGTATGCAGACTGGGTGCATTCAGGTATCTCTGTGCATCGTCGTCCTCGGCAGGACAGGAGGCCTCTGCGTCCCTGTCCCCCCTGCACCGGGGCCCTCGACGGCAGCCCTAACGTTTCACCTGCTATGGAGGAACCGTTCCTTCGAGTTGGGTTTTCCTTCTGCAGAAATGTTTTACCAGCGCGTTGCCGTGAGGAGCCTGTCCTGGGGACTCGTAATTTGTTTGATGCCTAACGCGGCACCATCCGGGGTGTCAGCTGGAATGAAAGATATACTCTAATTTGCTGGGGAGCACAGAGGCTGCAGGGATGGTAATTAGAAGCGATTATCTGCTCCTGATTCTGCCAAATCACTGCTTCCTTCCTGCTTCCCGAGGGCAGAGCCGAGCAGAGGTCGGAAGAGCGGAGCAGAGGTCGGAAGCACGGAGCCCTGCCCCCGCTCGGTCCTGCTGCTTTCCCTGGGCCTGGACCGCGGTGCGTCCCAGGGGCCCTGCCCTCCCTTCTCAGCCCTGAGTCCTCTCGGAACCCCGAAGCCGTGACTGGTATAGACTTCTCAGGCCGAGGCCGAGAGAATGGCTGGGGCGGTGACCTCGTGAGGCCCTGTGCTCGGGGGTGCTGTTTGGCGGGAGCCTCTGCTGCCGTTCGAGCCCGCAGGACCTCGGGTGGGGTGACCCGGTGAGATCCAGGACACTCAGTTAAATGGTAACCTCAGATAAGCACCCAATGAATTTTTTAGCATAAGTATAGCCCAGGTAACGTTTGGGATATACTTATGCTAAAAACTATTTGCTGTGTATTTGGCCCCCGTGGTGACCCCCCCCAGACGCCTCGTGCCCCGCCCCGCTGGCGTGAATGGTCTGATCAGATTTGCCAGAGACTCTGAAAGTCACAGCCCTGGGAGTGTAGCCCTTCCCCACTTGCTGTGGTTTTGTCTGAATACTCCGGAGCGCCTCGCGAAGGGGCTGCGAGGGGCGGATGTGGATGGAGGGAGTGTGGGCACATCGGTGACGCCCGCGCTTGGCGGCTTGGGCCTTTGGTTGGCAGAAGCCAGACGTCTTCTCCGTGCTGGGCGGCGGGCATGCAAGCCGTGGGCAGGTGCAGCTTGACAGCAGTGGCGCGAGGGCGGGGCCGCCTTGGTTGACGAGGACGGTGCCTACTGGGGACGCCTCTCCCGGTGGCCACATCACCTCTCCCGGTGGCTTCAGCCTCCCGGACCCGCCCGGCCACCATATTGGTTCGGCCAGGCTGGCCGCCCACCCTCCGCGGGGAGCCAGAGTCAGGCCGTCCCTGTGGAAATGGCTGAACCGGGGTGTGTGGGCGCCCCGCTCTGGACCTTGGAGGCCCCGAGGCCTTCTCAGTCAGCCCCTGGGTCCCCAGCGCCTCGCGCGGCATCCAGACCCGCTGGCCCAGTCCCGGGCTCCTCGCCGCCGTGGCCAGCCCGCGGGGCCTCCCCATCCTTTGTTCGCTCCCTGCGGGATGGAGTTCTCCACCTCCAGCCTGGTTTCCAGAGCCTACTCGTGCTTCAAGACCCGGTGCAAGTGTCTGCTCTGGTGAAACGCTTCCCCCGCCCGCCCAGACACCATGCCTGCCCCCCCACCAGACACCATGCCTGTCCCCCCCCAGACACCATGCCTGCCCCCCCAGACACCATGCCTGCCCCCCCAGACACCATGCCTGCCCCCTCCCCCTCCCCCACCCAGACACCATGCCTGCCCCCCCC
>CM053567.1:188020370-188039424 GCA_028646485.1 Cryptoprocta ferox
TGCATAGACGGGGAAAACCGAGGCACAGAGAGGCTAAGGAACTTCCCTCAAGTCGCACAGCGAGCAAGTGGCCGAGCTGGGTTGTGAACCCAGGCCTCCTGGTTCCGAGGCCATGGTTGTGTCCGGGGGGCCGGTCGGCCTTCCCTGTGGTGGCACTGAGGGCCTCGAGTCAGGCAGATGCCACCTCACAGTGCTCTGCACCTGCCGCTGGGCAGGGGAACCGGGAAGAGCCCCGCCTACGCGGAGTCCTCACCCAGGGGCTCCCTGTCACCCTTGCTTGGTGCTCGTCCCCGAATGGCGCCTATGTGTCACGCCACCGCTCAGCGTTCCCTGGCAGCGCGTGGGCACCCGCCGGGCCCTCGTGCTGGCGCTCTGCACATGTGGGCGTCGCGGGTGCCAGGGAGACAGACGGGTCTGTCAGCCGTCACACCCTGTCGCCATTAATTTGTGGCCCCGGGGCATTTGCTGGTGATTTGAGAAGCTCGGTGGGAGCGGCTAGTCCTTCTGGGACAGAGCGGGGTTTGGTGTTCGAGCATCTGGGGCCTGCGGGGCGGAGGGGGGCGGACTGTTATGAAACGTGCAGATCATTGGCCACGGTCCCTCAGGACAAGAGTGCTGTGTTCGTGCTGAGGAGTGAGCTCCCCGTTCCCTCACACACGGCGGTAACCTAGCCCGCGGGACGAATCCGGAGTCTCCACCAGCAGGAACCTTGTCTGGAAGAGCGGGGAGGGGGCTGCGTGGCTCAGCGCTGTCCGGAGAGCGGCCTTTCGAGTCACAGAGGCCTGTGTTGGTGCCCTGCCCTCCGTGGACAGTGAGGCAGCGTGTCCTTGGACAAGTCTTAACCAACCCCCCCCCCATCTTTGGGTCTGTCACCTGCATAAGGAGAACCAGATGTGTTGGGAGGCTTCTGTGAGGTTCTGGGCATCTGTGCTTGATGTGAGTCACTGTCCCTGCCTGCCCCGGACCCTCTGGTCCTCCTCCGCCCTGCTCCTCCCTGGAGCCCTCTTGCCCCCAGTGCCCCGCCCAGGCCCGTCCATCCTTGAGGTGGACCCTTCGGTCTGGGAGGCGCTCCAGGAGCCCCGGGGCGTCTGAGGAGGAGTTTGTGTGTGTCCCTGACCCACGGCTCCCAGTGCTCCCGGGATCCTCTCCTGGTGTTCCCGTCCCACGGCTCTTGGTGCTCCCGGGATCCTCTCCTGCACTCTTCTCTCCCCCTTGGGCTTTACAGTCTCTTCCCCATTTTGCAGACGGGGACCCACGGCCCAGGAACAGCCAGCTTCCGCATTGCGGAGGATGGGGCGGAGATTTGCTCCAGGGTGCAGGTGACTCCCAGGCCTGTGCAGTCACTGGTGTCCAGCTCATTGGGCGGGACAAGGGTTTCCCTGAGGGCCCGCGCTGGAGCTGATGGGGGGGGTGAGGGGTATTTGGGGGAAAAGCAGAAGACCCCCATCTGTGCTCAGTGCTGCTGCCTCCTAGCCCCTCCTGCTCCTCTCCAAGAGTCGGGGAGAGGAGTCACCTCTCCGGATGTCCCAGGACCTCGGAGCCGGCCACCCCTCGGGAGCTTGGCCTTCCTCCCCCGTGCGGCTGCTGGAGGAGGGCTGTGTGAGGGTCTGCCCCACATGGGCCGCGGGGGCTCCTCCATCTGTCCCGGCCCTCCTCCCCAGCACCGTGAGGGACAGATTGCGGATCCGTCAGTGGATGGATTGATGGGCTGGCGTAGCAGCCACTCAGCAAATCTTCCACTTGCTTTGCTGACCCGGGGTCAGTACCCGAAGGGCTGCCGGGTGGAGTTCTACCTCTGGGTCCCACGGTCCACTTCTGAGAGAAGGATCACAGATCCTGCCCCCGGGGTGAGGGCGGAAGGAGAAGGTGAGGAAAGTGTGTCACCCCATGCCTGCTTGGCTTTCACCACTGTGTCCCAGCCCAGCATGTCGCCACAGGTGTTTGTGGAATGAGTGGATAGGTATGTGGATGGATGGATGGATGGACAGATGGGCAGATGGGTCAATGGGTGGGTGGGTGGATGGATGGATGGATGAATAGGTGGGGATCTGCATGGATGGATGGTTGGGGGGATGGATGGGTGCATGGGTGGGGAGATGGATGGATGGATGATGGATGGTTGGGTGGATGGATGGGTGGATGGATGATGGATGGATGGATGGATGGATGGATGATGGATGGATGGATGAATGATGGATAGCTGGGTGGGTGGGCGGATGGATGGATGATGGATGGGTGGATGGATGGGTGGGTGGATGGGTGGATGGATGATGGATGGGTGGATAGATGGATGGGTGGATAGATGGATGGGTGGATGGAAGGATGGATGGATGGGTGGATGATGGATGGATGGGTGGGGAGATGGATGATGGATGGGTGGGTGGGTGGGTGGGTGGATAAGTGGGTGGCTGGGAGCTAGGATGATGACCACCCAGAATGCTCACGGGCTGTTCTGGAGTCAATGCACCAATATGGCGACCTCCCCCAGTAGAAAAGCACTCTGACCCCAAAGAGAGGTGCAGAGAGGGAGAGTCAGGAGGGTTAGGGGAGGTCACTCCCGCTCAGAGGGAGGGGACAGGCTGGTGGGAGGGTGGGACCAAGCAGGGGAGCAGCGTTTCAGCGGGGCCTTGAAGCCTTGAGGTGTGTGGACCTGCACTCCCTGCTGAGGCAATGGCAGGGCGAGTGCGGGGTGGGGCGTGGGGAGTGACAGGTGGCTTGGTGTGGCTGCGGTGTGTGCAGGGGACAGGTGGGCACGGCCGGAACCGGGGCTGGGCAAGGTGGGAGCAGAGCGGGGCAGCAGGCCAGGCGTCTGGCTGGGCTCCCGTCTCGGGGCGTGCAGTGGGAACGGGGGCACCGGCGTCGGGGCCTCCAAGCCCCTGCATATTGGGACAGGCTGTTCATCCGGCAAAAAGCTCTGGGTAACGGGCTTTGCCCCAGAATTCCCGAGGACTGACCTCGGTGCCTCCTCAACCGGGCCGCGGGCTCCTCACCTCTGCCCTCGCCACAGCCTCCAAGAAGCCTCCCTGGGGTATATGCCAGGGTCAGGCCCCACCTCTGAGCTTCGCCAGCCTCTGTCTCTGCCTCCCTCCCCAGTCCCAGCCCCGCTCACAGCCCTGTGAGTGCGGTTGCTGCCCCTGAGCTTGTCCGGCACCGCGGAGGCCGTGCGGTACCTCGTCGCCGAGTTGGCCGTGTCCCGCCCAGGCTGGCCCTAACTGGGAGCAGAGCGTGGCCTTCCCGCCGGAGGAGCCCTGGGCTGACCGTGCGTTTCTGTGCCCGTCGAGGGTTTACGAGGATCCGTGAGCGTGGGCCCTGCCACCATCCGGGCCTCACGTGTGACCGCGCCCCCCCCTCAGGTCGCATCAGCCGTGTGCTGCCCAGACCTGCCCCCAGGGCCCCGGACAGCTTCCTGGCTTGGCTCTGCCACCACTGCCTTCCTCCTCGGAGAGCTCGTGTGTGCTTGCAATCAGCCAGTGCTGACTGCTCACCCAGCATTGCTTGTGCCCCGGCAGAGAGGAGAGGCCATCGCGAGGTGGGTGTTTGGTGACTTCCGGCTTCAGCGGTATTCCCTGGGCCAAGCTCCGGGGAGCAGTGGGTCTGGAGTCTCCTAAGGCATGTTCAGGGGTGGGGAAGGGAAGAGGAGAGACCGGAGGAGTGTCTCATAGCCTCAGCTTGCCTGGCAGCCTTGAAAGGCTCTGACAAGTCCTGTAGTAAAGAAACTGACTTTCACAGAGTGTTCCCAAACTTATTTGGTCATGGAACTCTGTTTTTGTTTGTTTGCTTTTTTGTTTTCTTCGGGTCACCTATTAACATCTGTCAGCATTGTATTTGGGTAAAGCCAACTTCCGGAAGAGAGGCCCAACGTCCCTTTGCTGCCCATGTCCCTCTGTGTGACACTGTGACAGGTGCTGGGACCAGCCGGGGGTTCTCCTGCATTCTGTCACCTTATAATTCCACATAATTGGCGGACGGGACCCGCTCTGTTGTCTAACGTTACGGTTTTCCGGCAGGCATTTGGTCTGGCCCATGAAGGCCATGGGCGCTGGCATTTCCTGCGCAGACGATTTCAAGTGGAATTTGGAGGTTCCCAGAAAGGCAGGAGCTGAGTCCCAGGGCAGTTCGGACGGGGCTCCGTGGGGGCCGTGACGTACCCCACACCTCGCTCTGGCCCAGCCAGACTGCGTGCTTCGTCCCTAAATGCGCCGCTTGTCCGCCATGGCCGCCACGGCCAAGGCGAGATTGTATTTATCGAATGCAAATCACGCCGGAAAAATTTATTTCCCTGTCTTGCTGTTCTCTCTCCTTTCCCTGCGTCCCCGATTTATGAAACATATGGACCTTCTCTTTAAACAATCCCTCAAAAGCTCTGACTTGCAAATTAGTTCCTTGAGTGATCAGCTGTATATATTCCGCATTTAATAAATTCAGCTATTAAGGAAAGAGCAATTGATTATTCAATTACAGCGGATCAGGAATCAGGCTCCTCAGCAAACTGCCGGAGACACTGGGTTGAGAAATCATGAAAGGAAGAAAACACCCACTGAGCCTGCCTTTACGGCGGTGTTCCCGGTGGTGACAGATGGAGCAGAGGCCGTGTCCAAGCCAGGGTCCCCGCAGACGGGGCCCCGCGCTGGTCCTGACGTTGTAAAGAAATTGATGAACCGGCCGACCCAGGTCCCTTTCATTTGATTTGTGTGGATTGGAGCGTTTGCATTATGGGTGAACGCGATTTGCATTCCATTCTGGGAAAAAAAAAAAAAGAAACCACAAACAATATTGATAAATACAGTTTACGTGTATACGAAATAGATTGGAGCAGGATATAGGTGTCCCAGGAGCGGAGGTGTGTGTGAGGGAATTAGCTTTGTACAAATGGTGTTAATGCGGTGGGAAGGTGATATCGAAGACGCCCGGGGCCCCTGCAGAGATGCCGCCTCAGACCGTCCCCTCTGCACCCAGCCCGCCTGCGCCCAGCTTTCAGGGCACAGCTCGAGGCCACCTCCTCCAAGAAGCACTCTTCCTTTTGAAACCTCTGTTGTTCTTCTTGGCCTAGAGTGGTGGATGCTGGTGGGTCTTCCTCCCTCCCTCCTTTCCCTCTCCTCCCCTCCCCCTTCCTTCCCTCCCTCCCTCCCTCCCTCCTTCCTTCCTTCCTTCCCTCCTTTCCTTTCTTCCTCCCTCCTTCCCCCCTTCCTTCCCTCCCTCCTTCCTTCCCTCCTTTCCTTTCTTCCTCCATTCCTCCCTCCCTCCCTCGCTCGCTCCCTCCAAGGCTGGAGGAAGGGCCTCATGGTCCAGTCCCACCTGGATGTGGCTACAGGACACTCACAGAGCCTGCCCAGCCTCGTTCTGGCTCATTCCTGCTGCTGACCAGGGAGTCAGACGGTTGGCAAGCACTTCATTCGTGAACCTGTGCGCTCGTTCATTCCTGAGGACCCGGGATGTGGCAGGTGGCGTGTAGGGTCCTCGGGGAAGCCAGGTCCCAGGGGACAGTCAAGGCAACAGCTGACCCCGGGTCAGCAGCGGGGGTAAGGGGCTGGGTGGAGACTGTAGGACCTGGAGGAGGGCCAGCGGGCCTCTGCCCAGAGAGGATGTGCTGGGCACGACCTTCAAGACCACACTGCTTTGAGCGAGCAGGTGCTCCTCCATCAGGAAAGACGGGGACCCAGTGGGTCCCCATGCTGCCCGGGTCCTGTGGCTCCTCAGTGCCCGGAGAGATGCCCATCTGCCCATCTGGGAAGTGAGGGGTTTGGATGCACTGACCCCACGGCCCCTGCCATGTGCTTGCCCAGGGGCGTGGGTGTGACAGTTTGCAGGCGTGGGTGCACGAGCCCTGGGCACTGTCACCTGGGCCCCTCGTTGTTCACCTCTGGCCCTTGGCCGTGTCCTGTGCTGACACGGCACGGGGGCTTCCCTGGGCACCGGGCACACTCTGTGCCTACGGAGGTGAGGGGCGCGATTCTGGTAAAGTGCCGTGTGACACACTTGGTTGAGGGTGACTCTCCTGTGGCTGGTGGCTCCCGCACGTGGACATTCGGGGTGGGGAGCAGGCGGGGGGCGGGGACAGTGGGACTCTGCCGTCCACAGGTCTCTTCCCGTCAGTGCCCCGAGGTGCGGACCACCAGGTGCTGCCGCCGGCCGGGACAGGAGGCCCCGGGCCCCGGGGGAGCCCGACCTCCTGGTGATGGCCGCTCCGGGGTCTGCTTCTGTCCTGCTGTCCTCCGCCAGCGGCCTGCCTGATTCTCAAAGGCTGCCGCTCAGCCTGGTGTGGCTCTGGGCTGCGTCCCTGCCCCGGGTCCCCGTCCCTGCCCCTGCCCCTGGGGCTCCGGCACAAATGCCAACACCGGGCTGAGCGTGGCAGACATCTGCTGTCAGCCTGGAGCGCAGAGAGGAAGTCGGGTGCGGGGACGCGTGCTCCCTGGGAGGGTCCTCCGGGCTTGTGGCCACGCCGCCCTCACCAGTCCTCCGACTCCGCGTCACCCTCCTGGTCTTCTCTGTGCGTCTCTTATGGGGATACTTGTCGTTGGATTTAGGGGGTCCGGCCAGGCACCCATGGTGACCTCCCGTCGAGTCCCTTACTCGTTTCTCAAACACTCTTTCCACATGAGGTTATCTGGCAGGGTCTGGGTACTGAGAGGTGACATTTGTCGTTTGGGGGCCATCCCCCCTCTGGGGCCCTCGCTGCCTCCCCGGGTGGGGGCCGGTTCCGCTCTACCTGTGCACTCTGTCCGGCCCAGGACGGGGGGCTGAGGCTGAAGTTGTGGGAACAGAGCCCTCCTTTCCCTCGCCCCCAGCCCCTGCCCCACGGCCTGGTCCAGGGGACCCAGCCTGTGTTCCTCCGCTTTGCTGGAGCCCAGGGCGGCGGAGGAGCTGGGACCTGCAGGCGGCGGAGGAGGTGGGGCCTGGCCTGGGGGGCACGGAGGAGCCGGTGCCGGGGGGTGGGTGCGGAGGAGCTGGGGCCGGGGGGTAGGTGCGGAGGAGCCGGGGCCGGGGGGGTGGGAGGAGGAGCTGGGACCTGGGGGGGTGGAGGAGCTGGGGCCTGGCCTGGGCAGGGGACGGCCGGCTCTCAGGTCGGGTCCTCAGTGGGAGTCGGGGAGGGGGGAGGCTCCGGGCCCCTCGGCTAAAGTGTCTGAGGGCCTTCCTGTCCGAGGTCTGGCTTCGATTTTGGGACCAGCTGCGAATGAACCGGGAGGCAGAGGCCTCCCTCTTCTTCCCCGTCCTCCTTACAAGAGCCCTTTGCCCCCCCCCCACCCCCCGGACGCCCTGGGCTCGGAGCTGTCTCAGAGTCCTCGCACGTCCTCCCCGTGGCCGGCTCCTGCCCGAGCGCCAGGCCCTCCGCCCTCTCTCCCTCCGCAGCCAGTCTGCTGTGCTTGTCCTTCACTCCCCTAACACTCGGAGGCCGCCTCCTCCAGGGGGCCTCCCCTGATGGCCCTGGGGCCCCCTCCCGCTCTGTGCTTGGGGTCTCAGTGAGGACCCTGCCGGCTCCCGTCTGGGCTGGTGGGGTGTCTCTCTGGGGCCAGGCTGCCCGCCTTGACCCCTTGTGGTGGGGGCCTCAGCCCGGGTCATGACGCGCCCCCACCCCCGCCCCCACCCCCAAGGCAGACACTGTGGCCAGCTGGGAGGAGGAGGCACCACCCACTGCTCCACGCAGGGAGTGCTGGTGAGCGCGGGCGGGGGTTCCCCCTCCTCGTTCTTTTTTTAAAAAATGTTTATTTATTTATTTTGAGAGAGAGAGAGAGAGAGAGAGAGTGTGTGTGCGCACAGGGGAGGGTCAGACGGGGGTGGGGGCGGAGAGAATCCCAAGCAGCCTCTGCGCTGCCAGCACAGAGCCCGAGGCGGGGCTTGACCTCACCAACTGAGAGATCATGACCTGAGCGGAAATCAAGACTCGGATGCTTAACGGACTGAGCCCCCCAGACGCGCCCCCGCCCTGCCCAGAGTCTGTTCTTCCAGTACATTCTTACCCTTGCTACCTATCCCCCGTCTTTACCTACGAGCAGTCCATTCGATCCATGGGTGTCTAGCTTTAGGCCTTGGCACAAAACACCTGCCTGGTCACGGGCAGAGCAGGGCTCCTTGGAGAAGCCCCCCGGGGTGGGGGAGGTCGGGTTGAGGAGGGGTCTGTCCCTCACCCCTCGCCCCGGGGACTGGCGCTGCTTGGGTGAAGGAGGGGGGTCCTCTCCGCGGACGGAGACACCAGCTTGTCTTGGCGCTGGGGCTGCCGGTCCTCGTCATTAGGTCACGAGAGGGCTTGCGTGTGGGACACGCCCGCGGGTCGGTGACCTTTGTGCTCAGGAGCCTGCAGACGGCGCGGGCACGTGAGGAGCCAGCCACGGGGAGAGGGCCTTTCTGGGGGGTCCTGGGGTCTGCACAGCACGGAACACGAGCCGAGCGCTGGGCCTGCCCCCCAGAGCACCCCCACAGCCGCCTCTGGCCCCTTACCCCGTGGGGCTCCTGTGCTTTGTTCCAAGCAGCTCGTTTGCCCGTCGGTCACACCCCGCCCTGCACAGCCGTTGGCACAGCTGAGGGCCGGCGTCGAAGGCAGCTCAGAGTCAGGTGTCACCCTCAGTGACACCAGCACCGCCGGGGCCCCGCGTCGGGCACACCCCTGCCACCCCTCAGAGAGGCCGAGCGGCGAACGAGGCCCACTGCTGTCCTTGGGGCCTCCCTGATGGTGGGCACCCGGTGGACTGGCTGCCAGTGGGGGGAGCGTGAAGCAGGGGCCGGCCCAGGCTGGGTGTTGGGGAAGAATCAAGGAGGACTTCCAGGAGGAGGTAATGCTGGAGGTGTATGTTAGAATCTGTGCGGCGGGTAGGAGCCGGTGGGCGTCCCGGGGCGGGGGGGTGGGCAGTGTGAACCTGTAGGAACCGCAGCCTGGGGCGTGGGGGCGGCAGATCTCTGCTGGGATGAAGGCCGGCTGGGCAGGAGAGGCTGGTAACCCGGGTGGTTAGGACGCGGGGGAGTCAGTGAGGTGGAGGGAAGGAGAGGTGGCGGGGCTGAGTCTGGGGCTCCAGGAGGGGTGAGTGCAGTGCCAGGGGGACAGGGAGGCTGCGGGGGCGCGGGAGGGGAGCGGAGGTGCAGGGGGAGGGGGGCCGGTCCAGGAGCCCCGTGGGCAGGCGACGCAGCATCCGCCCCTGCTAGCCCTGTGCGGGCCCAGCCAGAGCCCCAGGCCCCCGGGCCGCGTGGAGCTGGGCGAGGCCTGGGTGACACCAGGGCGCCGGCAGCGTCCTTCTCTGAAGCAGGTCCTCAGTGGGTGACATGGATGAGTGGCAAGTGGTGGTGGGAGACTTGGGGATTGTGCGAGGGGCCTGGACCCGGGGGGTTTGAGGGGGTGCCCGGGATTGTGCGAGGGGCCTGGACCCGGGGGGTTTGGGGGGGTGCCCGGGATTGTGCGAGGGGCCTGGACCCGGGGGGTTTGGGGGGGTTCCTAGGATTCTGCGAGGGGCCAGGACCTGGGGTGTGTGTGTGGGGGGTGCCCGGGATTGTGCGAGGGGTCTGGACCCGGGGGGCGCGGGGGGGTGGCCGCCCGGTGTTGACGAGGGCCCGGGGCCTGCCGGCCTGATGGTCCAAGGGGGGCCCCTCGGGGAGACGGGTCCGCGCTGACCCCTGGTACCTGCCAGGAGGGTCTTTGCAGAAGTGCCGAGTTGAGGGCTTGAGGCTTCGGTCCTCCTGCATTCAGAGCGGCCCGTGTTCTCACGTGAGGTGGGACGGAGATCTGAGACCCCAACCCGCAGAGGGGGGAGGCCAGGTGGGGGTGAGCAGAGATTGCAGGGCTGCGCCCAGACGCCAAGAAACCCCAAGATGACTGGGAGCCCCCAGAAGCAGACGGGGGCCTGGAACCGAGCCTCCCTCAGAGCCTCCGGAAGGACCCAGCCCTGCCCACACCTGGATTTCAACCCCGTGAGACTCATCTCCGACTTCTGGCCTCCGGATCTGTGAGGAGGAGAAATTCTGTGTTCCCAAGCCACCCAGTTTGTGGCCACTTGTGTGGCAGCCACAGGCAACTAATATCATGTGGATTTGATTAAAACAATTTTTTATGTTTATTTGTTTTGGAGAGACAGAGACAGAGCGCAAGCAGGGGAGGGGCAGAGAGAGCGGGAGGCACAGAATCGGAAGCAGCTCCAGGCTCCGAGCTGTCAGCACAGAGCCCGATGTGGGGCTCGAACCCACGGACCGTGAGATCATGACCTGAGCCGAAGTCGGCCGCTTAATGACTGAGCCCCCCCGGCGCCCCTGTGATGTGGATTTTAAATCTCAGTCTCATCCAGGGACATCTGTGGTGTTCAGGGGGACAGGTCGCATGGGCACCGGAGGGCGCTGGCGCGGGCGGGAGCTCAAGGACCTCGCCATGTTCCAGAAATAACCTGGCTCCTCCTAGCGCCTTGGCCACGGGGTGAGCTGAGTGGGTTCACTCCCGACGCGCGCAGGACGCTGCTGAGGAGCCACCCGTCCAGGCCCTCTGTCCTCACCACGTGAGGCCACGGGACTGCCAGGTGGCCTGGTGGCCTGTCCCTCCCTCCCTGCGGCCGGAGCCCGGCGGTCCTGCCCCCGCACTCGCCCGCAGCTCGGCGAAGTTGGGTGTTTTCAGAGTCACATCCGGGGACTGACTTCGCTCGGGAGGCTCGGAACACGTGACCTAAAGTCACCACGCGGCTTTCCGCTAAAAGCAGATCCTTCGCAGATCTGGCCGCTCGCCTGAGAAAGTCACGGTCACGGAGGTGAGGACGGGGCGGAGAGCTGGTTTTCTTTTCGTGACGCGTGGCTCCAGACGTCGGGGGCGTGGAAAGAAACGTCAGGACTAGTAGGACACCAAGGCTGTGTTGCGGGTTCGAGCCGCACACCCCGCTGGGGCACGGAGGGCGTGCTTGGGGACCCAGCCCCCCGGCGCCGACGCCCCCAGCTCGCTGGCCTTCCTGGGGGCACAGACAGGGACCAAGCCTGTTCACAGTAACGACGTCGTCTCCGGCGTCCATTCATCATTCGTTCATTCATGGCCGTGCCTGACGCTGTGCTGTGCGCGGGGCAGACCCACGGGAGAGTTAGGCGCGGTTCTTGTCAAGGGGACTGGGCATTTCCGTGGCGACCAGAGGCCAAGCCCCAGATGATGAGGCTGCTGTAGGAAATGCCGTGCTGGAGGGAGGGGGTCCCGTGACCCCCTCCCTCCTGCCCGGCTTCCCTGCTCTTGCCCTGGCCCTTCACTCTGTGCTCAGCTGCCAACGGGATCCTGTGAAAACGTCCGGTGCTCCCAGGGTGTCACTGCTCTGCTCTGAGCCCTCCCTGGACACCCCAGCATGCGCAGAGGAAGAGTCAGATGATCCCAGTGGACCGCAAGGCCCTGCAGGCTCGCTTTCCATTTCTCTTTGGGCTCATCCCTTGCTCCTCTCCCTCCAGACCACACTGGCCCCCGCTCAGCTCCTGGAATGGGCCGGGCACCTCCTGCTCGGGCTTACTGTTCCCGGAGCCTGGGCTGGCCTTCCCCAGAAGGCCGCACCCCTCCCCTCCCCGGCCCCCGTCGGGTCTGTACTCCAGTGTCACCTTCTCTGGGAAGCCTCCTCGGCCACTCTAAAATGTCAACGTCCCTGTCCCTTCTTAGGCCTCTTCCCAACGGTTTTACGCCGGAGCCGAACCTAGCGTTACGTTTCCTAACACGCTGTTTACGTCATCACCTGCGGACCCGCGGCTCCCCGCTCCGGAGTGCAAACCCCAGGAGGGCAGGACTTTGCCCGTTTCGTTTGCTGCCGCTTCCTCAGTGCCTGGGACGGGGCTAGGCAGCTGGGGGGGTGCGTGAAGGGCAGCTTGAGCTGTTCAAGGGGGGCCATGGGTCTCCCACTTGTGCAGACAGGGAAGGGTCTGGGTGGGGGGGATGCGGGGGGGGGTCGGGGGGGCGATGGGCTCTGCGTCCTTGGCGAGGACTCGTGACCTAACCCAGAGGCAGGCACCGGGTAGGTCCCTGGGGTGTTGAGTACGTGGGACACCCGTGCGCGCGCATGTGTGAGCAGGTGCGTGTCTGAGGACGCATGGAGGGGGCTGGGGGAGCGCAGGCGCCTCGATGATCACAAGCGCACCCCCCCTGCCTCTCACGAACCACCAAGCCCCATTTCTTGTCTCCAGTGCGAGTCCCCGCGAGAGGACTCTGTGCATCCCCGCGACACGATGTTAAGAGCCTGCGGTGAGTACGTCTGGACCGGGAGAGGCAGGGCGTCCGCAGTAAGCGGAGGCGCCGTCTCTGCCTGGCTGCTGGTGACCGCGTCTGACACCACGTTTCATCCCCCCGAAACCCTCCTAGACGGGTTTCACGTGGCATCGTTATTTGGTTCACTGCTAAGGAACGTCCTTGAGTTTAAGCCATATTCCGATTTCAAAGATGTGAAAACGTGCAAAAACAAAAAAAAATCGCAGGTCTGAGAGTCAGTGAGATACGGTAACAGCGCGCGTAGGGATGTGTATGGGACACGCGCCAGATTCCTTGCGTAAATGCAGTCGAATCTGTGTTCTGGAAAACCAAACCGGACAGGCTGGGACGGGCCATGCATCACTGCGCACGTGTGCGGGCAGGCGTCTTCCGCAGGTGAGACCTCCCGGCGCGTTCCGGGCAGCCGCCCTGGGAAGCGACCCCAGGGAGGAGCTGGGTAGTTCCCCCCCCCCCCCCGTGGGAAGTGGGGCTCAGGGATTTCCAGGGGACGGGCCACCAAAGACGCAGTGATACCATCGGCTGCCAAGCAGCCTGTGATCATCGCAGGTAGGTCCCTGCTCCGGGGCATAAGCTGAGCCCCTATGGAGGCGGGTGGATGCCTGCAGAAGTTTCCAGAGCCTTCCGGAGCCATGCTGCTCCACCTTCCACTGCAGGCCCAGGCTCTCTGGGGTTGCAGGGTGCAGGGCTGGAGGGGTGCCACGTGGAACAGAGCCCCGGGGGAGGGGGGCCGTGGGCTCCCGTCCAGGGGTGCGGGACGAGCCGGTTCTCCGTGTGTCTTGACTGGCTTTTAGGACCCGAGCTGTCAGGGTGGAGAGGGGACCGGTTTCAAGTGGCATCTGGGGGGTAGCTTCCGACCTCCTCTCCCAGCATCCCCTCGAAGTGTTCCGGAAGTCACATGCCAGAGGGAGATACGCAGCACTGAAAACAAAGAGTGCCGACGCCATTGGCGGGTCAGGAGCGGTGGCCTGTCCGCGAAAGGCCGGCAGGTGGATGGAGGGAGGCCACGAGCAGGGAGCACGCCTCCTTTTCTGCCCTGCCCTCCCCTCCCCTGCCTCAGCGACCCGCATGGAAACCCAGCCAAGCACCCCGTCCCTGCCCACGGTCCTTTTCCCCCTTTCGTTCCCCCCCGAAACACCCCGAGACAAGGACCGGGACGCGTGTCATTTGTTTTCGGGAACGAGACACTAGAGGAGGGCCGCTCCCGCGTGCGCACCACCAGGCTGGGCCCCTGTGGGCGCCTGGGGCGCAGCCCCCTGGGGACCCTGGGGGACAGCGTGGAACACGCCCCTGAGGCCGCCGGTGTGTCCGGTGGGCAGCCTGCGGCACGTGGGGGGATGCCGGGGGCACCAGCGGGGCGCCTCGTGCTCAGTCCTCGCGTCCCGGCGTCTCTCCCGACGGCCGAGCGTGAGGCTCTGCTCACACCCCGATAACCTGACAGTCTGGTGCCCGCCTGGCCTCGCGGCCTCCCCTCTTCCCCGCCTGTGAGACGGGAAGAGTAAATGCAGTGTTGACGCTGACTGAGCTCTGTGGGTGCAGGGGGCTTACGTACACGGCGGGGACAGCAGAGACCCCCCCCCCCCGTTGCGTGCCCGCTGCAGGGAAAAGCCAGGAGCACATGCGTGGCGCAGGGGCCAAGCGAGGACCCCCAAGAATCTCAGCAGCCACCCAGTGGGACCTGGGGGGGGAGGGGCAGAATCGTCCCACCAACACGTTCTCTGTGGCACCTGGTGACAGTCAGGCTGTCCCAGACCCTTCAGGTTTGCTTCGTGGGCCAGACAGGCAGCAGGTGGCTGCTTACCAAAGGGTTGAGAATGTGCACGTCTTGGGACACAGCCCAGCTCTGTCACTGGAAGCTGTGGGGCTTCGGGGGCCTCTCTGAACCTCTCTGCGCCGTCCGCGGAGGGAGCCCAGACGCGGTGCCTCCTGCCCAGCCTGGTGGGGAAGGATGGATGCGTTTAGTGCCCCTGGGCGCCTGGTCGCAAGGGCTCGGTGCGCGGGGGGTGGGGGAGCCTGGTCTACAGTGCCTGGTGGGGAACGGACTGCTCCCAGGCAGGACAGAGCTCCCCGCCCTCACACCCCGCGTTCTAACGTCCTACACCCCAAGTTCCCAGCGAAAGTCTCTCTTCCTCTGCTGCCCCTTGACAGTTTTCCCTCCTGCGACCTTCCGCCCCCCTCCCCTCCCTTCCTGGCGTCCACTTTCTGCCCAGTCGGCCTTCCTTTTTAAAAAATATTTGTAATTATTATCTTTAATGTTTATTTATTTGTGAGAGAGACAGAGCGTGAGCGGGGGAGGGGCAAGGACAGAGGGAGACACAGAATCCGAAGCAGCTCCAGGCTCCGAGCTGTCAGCACAGAGCCCGACGCGGGGCTCGAACCCACGAACTGTGAGATCATGACCTGAGCCGAAGTCAGATGCTCAAGCAACTGAGCCCCCCAGGCACCCCTCACCCCATCTTTGTAGCTTCCCTCTCCCCTCCCCTCCTCTCTCCCCTCCCCTCCCCTCCCCTTCTTAAATGATTTTTGATGAGAGTTTTTCCAAAATGCTTCCTACGATTTTCTGGGAATCAGGGGCAGCCTTGTCGGCCTGTCATCCCTCATCTGTAAAACGGGGGTCGGGGGCTCGGTCCGCGGGCTGCCATGAGCATGAGGTGGGCACTGGGGCCCGACACCCAGCAGGCGCCCCGGAAACAGATCGCAGCTGCTAGGGTCCCTGTGTTTCTCTGGGGCTCAGGGCCCTTGTGAGGGGCAGGAGGCTGGGAGCGTCCCGATGGCGGGCCCTGTGTGTGGGTCAGATCGAAGGGCACATTCAGGACGGATGAACCCAAACCACGGCGAGCAGTGAATTCACCGGCAATCGTGTGGGGAACAAGCTGCACGCGCCAGGCGCGGCGGGGGGCCCTGCGCCGCCTGTCACCAGCGGCTGCTCTGTGATGCTGTCGGGGTGACTGGGCTCCGTAGTGGGGCCGAGGGAGAACTTTCTGGAGTGCGGCTGAGACGTCCTGGGACACGGGGAGGTCTGCTGCTGCATCCCCGGCCTCGAGGTGCAGAAGTGCGGAAGGCCCTGGAGCACGGAAGGCCCGGGTCCTCTGTCGTGCTGCCCGGGCCGGTGGATGCGGGTGTGAGTCTTCTCACCCACTGGGAGGGCATTTACTTCTCTGTCGTGTCTGTGTTTCTCACGGCCGCCTGCCGCACCCCAGCCCCTTTGCCCGGCCGGGGATGAGGCTCTGCATCTGGGGAGGCCTTTCCCGCCAGGCCCCGGAGACTCATCTGGGACTCGGACGGGCCTGGCCCTCACTCGCAGAGCGCGATCCGCACCCAGAGAGTTCCCTCAAACTACTTCCCTGCTTGGAACCTTCCAGCCCCCTGACTTCCAGATGGAGCCCGGGCCCCTGAGTGCGGCTGAGAAGGTGCCCCAGAGCTGGCCTCGCCGTCCGCGTCCCCTCGGGACTTTCTCTCCGGCGATCGCGGCGTGTCGGACACGGTCGTGAGCGTCGATGTGTGTGGATGCCTTTAGTTTTTATAACAACCCAGAGGGGAAACTGAGGCACAGGGAGGTGAAGTAACGTGCCCCAGACCACCTGGCCCATGAGTGGCAGGAACGGGACTGGAAGGGAAGCTGCATGTCTCTGCGTCCCACGTCCACTGGGCTGCACTGGCCAGACCGGAGCGGCTGCCGCCGGGTACTGGCTTTGGGCCTTTACGCACCTGCTTTGTGTTAACGGCTTCTCTGCCCAGACCCTGCTTAGCTGGTGTCTCTTTGTGGAAGTTTCCTCCGTCCCACGAGGCCTGGCTGTGTGCAGGGCAGGCAGGGGTGAGTCCCTGGTTGGTGTGCGGGCGGGGGGAGACCTTCCTTTGCTTCCCAAAGCTCAGCTCTGATTTGGCTGCCCTGAGAAAGGAGGTGGGACGGGGCCTCGGAGAGGGAAGTAGAGGCAGCGAAGGGGGAGCGTTAACGCCAGGGGCTTCTGTGGGGACAGCCCTGCCTGGCGACGGACAGATTCTGTACAAAGAAGCTGAGGGAAATGGCCCCCCAAGGTCACCAGGAGCCCCAGGAGAATGTGCATCTGGAGGCCTGGGCTGCCGTCTGTGCTCCAGAGCCGGCTCCCTCCGGCTCCCGGCCTGGAGCCCCTCGAAGGAAAACGGTCCCTCTGCCTCCCCACCGGGCAGCCCGCTGTCCCCCACTCTGGGTGCTGGGCCTGGCCTGCCGGCCACTCTCTGATGGTCCCGGCCTCCTGGGGCCCGTGAATAGATCCCGTCCTGAAAGAGCCTGTTCTCTGAGATCCCGTTCTTCAGCGAGGGTCGCTCTTCGGTCTAGCGTGTTCTCCTTAGGAATCTGGCAGGCCTGTCACCCACCCCGCCCTGAGAGCCTGGCACCATCCCTATTTCGGGGATGAGGACACTGAGGCCAGGAGCTGGACTTAAAGAGCTTTGCCGAAGGTCACCAGGAAGCAGGTGTTAAAGGCAGGCAGCCTGACCCACTGTGCCCCACCGCTGCTCTAGAAACTTCCCTGAACTTACGGAGCACTTTAGGAGCCTACTCTCACGCCCTAGGTCATTTTCGTTTGCACTGTGGCCTCCCGGATGGCCACACAGCCCCCATTACACAGGTGGGAAGACTGAGGCTCAGTCAGGGCTGTGAGGGGCAGCGCCCTACCCAAGGGTCTGCCCTGTGCAGGGAGCACATACTTCTCAGCACACTTCTCAGCACGCCTGTGTGGCAGACGGGGGGTGGGCACCGCCGCTCGGTGAAGTTCACGTCCCTGCAGGGTGTGCGGAAGAGGAGGCGCAGCTCCCACCCCGACGCTCCGGGCCAGGGCTCTCCTGGGCGCACGGCGCCCTCCCTCCCGGAGCCCACGTGCTCTGCCAACACCGCTATTTATCTGGTTGGGAATTAATTCCCTGAACATGACGGGGTCTTTATAACCATCAACGTCCTAGGCCGCACGCCGGCTCTGCATCTATTTTTGGAGAGAGGGAGGGGAGTGGGGGGCAGGCCTCTAGCGCTGCCCCAAGCCGGCTGCCGGAAAGGAAGGCCATTTCCAAGGGGCGCCAGCCCCTCGGGGTCCTCCGAGCCCTCCCTTCCGCGAGGTCTAGTCTGCCTGTTGGATGTTTTAACCAGGGCGAGGTGCCGGCGGCCTGCTGTTAGAGGTTCCGGAATACTCCTGATGCATCGATCCACGGACTCCCCCCGCCACCCCCTGCAACGGCATTGATGGCTCAGCGGGGGGGGGGGGCTGGTTCGCGTCTCTGGGGCAGCCCTCCTCGCCGGGGATGGACGGCGAGAGTGCACGGGTCAGCCTGGCGTTTGCTCTGCCGCCAAAGGCTCCCTCTTTTCAAACAAAATGCATCAGTCAGGATACCGTTGCCGAGAAAGGGCTCCCCCCGGCTGGCTTGCGTGCAGGGGGCGCTCCCAGGAACTGCCTGCTCTCAGGGAGCACGGAAAGGCTTGAACAGCAGGCTCAAGCTTGGATTTCCAAGGTGAAACGTCTAGAACACCCCCTCGCTCCCCCCCCCCCCCCACGGCCTGGGCCACAGTCAGGAAGCCAGAGGTTGGCCACCTTTGCTGGCCACCACCTACCCCTGCCCAGCAGCGGCCTCACATGCTGTGTCACTTTCCTAAAGGTTCCGAAAGGTGGCTCTGAGCTTCCTAGCAGCTTGAGCAAAGAGGGAAAGTCGAGCAGATGCAGGCGAACCAGTTGTTCGGGAGAGCTTTCCTGAACTGCACGCTGACATCAGTGGCGGACACGGACGCCACATCGCCTCAGTCCACGGTCGGCCCGTTCAGCTACGACCCGGCGTGCATGGAACGCCGTTTGGTGGCTTAATCTCCAAACTCCCTTCACTAGCGCGACTCCCTCCCAAACCAAGGCAGCCAGTGCGAGGGCGCCGTCCTCTGCATCGTCAGGGGGCCAGGAGGCTTTCGGCTCCGTACGGCCCAGTAGCTGTGGGTGTCAGCTGTCCGGCCCCGCGTCACAGGGAGACACGTGGAGGGGAGGGAGGGAGGGACGCCGAGCGAGCCCGCGTCTGTGGATACGGACCAGCCGCGCTCGGAGAAACGGACGAGGGGAGCGTTCTGTACGCGCAAAACCCCGCTGTGGTAACATTTGTATTTGTGGTTGATGTAGAAACTCAAAATAAAAATTTGGTTTGAAACTCTATTTCTGGGTCCCTGTCCCCCACCCCAGTTAGTCCCCTGTGTTGCGTTTTCGCAACCTTCAGCTCAAGGGTTTAATCGCTGTAGTGACTCTGCACGCCCGGCTGTCCTTAACCCGTACGCCTGAGGCCTTTCTTTCTGAAAACTGGCTGGACTCGATCTGCCGCAGCCGCTGATGCCCTCGGAGCATTTACGCGCTGTGGGGTGTGGGTCTGGAATTCAGGCTCTCGCCTCCGTGTTGGGTGTCACTCATTTTCCCTAAGGGCACAGGTGTCAAAACTCAGGTAAGGGGCGCTGACGGTGCGCTGGCCACACCCCCCGCTGCGGTAAAATCTCGGGCACCCACGGGAACAGGGACTCGCTGTGCCCAGGGACATTTTCTAATTTCTGTGCCCCTCTAGGAAGTGGGGTGTGACACTGGGCTCTCAAGTGCTGAAAACACATCCTTCAAAATGACTGTGTCCTTGGGAGGTGAGTGTGGGGGACGGACCCAAGCGGCCTTTGGAAAATTCCAGGGTTCTGGGACTGTGTCTGGCATTCCCAGAATGTATCTAAAAGAGTGACTTTATTCTTTTTATTAAAGTTTATTTATTTTGAGAGAGAGCGAGAGCGTTTGTACATACATGAGCAGGGGAGGGGCAGACACAGAGAGGAGGAGGGGAATCCCAAGCAGGCTCTGTGCTTTAGAGCCTGACACGGGGCTCAAACCCATGAAC
>CM053567.1:188039924-188085804 GCA_028646485.1 Cryptoprocta ferox
CCTGAGTCAAAGTCGGATGCTCAACTGACGGAGCCCCCCAGGCGCCCCAGCGATGTTTTTAATGGTTTTAAATGTTTTTATTTTTGAGAGAGCACAAGTTGGGGAGGGGCAGAGAGCGAGGGGGACAGAGGATCTGAAGCCGGCTCTGTGCTGACGTGGGGCTCAAACCCGTGAACCACAAGGTCATTACCAGAGCTGAAATCAGACACTCAACCGACTGAGCCTCCCGGGTGCCCGAACACGCAAGATGTTTTGTCCAAATAAGGTCACGTTGCAGGGTCGGGTGTTAGATATGGACGTCTCTTTTGGCGGCCACCACGCGGCTGCATTGGCTCACAGAGCCTGGCGGGAGGAGGGAGCCGTCCCTTCCTTTCTGGTGCTTTCCGTGTGCTTTGCAGCCAGCGCTCCAGGCCCTGACAGCTGGCCAAGTGGGGGAGGGGTGAGGCTGCCGAGGCCGGGAGGGCGGCCTGCCGGTTGGTGGAGGCAGGGGTGGGGCTGGGGGGTGAGGGGGCATCACCTGGGGCCTCCGTCCTTCCTTCCGCATGGGAGGCCAGGCCTCCAGCAGACCCTTCCGGACTCGGGCTCGGGGCTGCCCAGTCTCAAGGGGGCCGGGGCACGTGGGCCACTGGCTGTTAAAGCAAAGCCGAGAGCAAATTAAAGATTCTCCCGCTGAGGCGGGGAATTGCTCAGATGCGCCGCGTAGCCCCGATTTAGGAGCGTGGGTGGTGTGGGTGGCGCTTCCGGGACCCAGGGCGCTGGGACAGGCCCCGCCCTTAATCGTGACCACGGGCAGGTGCCCTTCTCCGTGCTCCCCGGGAGCCAGCTGCCCTCCCACCGTCCCCGTCCATCCGCCTGGCACCCCTCCTGGGTGGGCTTTACTGTCCTCCTGCCCCTCCCCCACCGGTGGCAAACAGTCTCCCACTGTGACCAGCCGGGCCACTCAGACCCCCGGTCTTCTCCGCGGAGTGGGGCCAGCCTCACCCCACCTCCTGGGGGGGGGCACGGAGACTCTGCAGGAGAGAACAGGCCTGTGGCAGGGGCCGGGCACAAGGGAGGCCGCCCCGCCCCTCGGGGCCAGGCCGGGGAGGTGGGCCGTGCAGAGGAAGGGGCTGCGGAGAAAAGGGGACAGTCCGAGGGGCCCCAAGTCTGGGCTGGACCAAGGGGGGCCCGGCTGGCCTGGCCTGGGCCCGGGTCTGGCCGCCTGTTGGGCCCGGGCCAGCCCCACGTTCGGCTGGGGGAGGACTCAGGCTCACAGAGGGCCTCGCTCAGGGGCGCAGCTCCCGGACTTGGGCCTCATACTCAGTCTCTTGCCTTTGGCCCGACGCGTGTCCCAGGCGTCAGCTGAGCAGAGCAGGCCTGGGGGGGGGGTGATGCGCGCGCGCTGGGCGGGGCCGCGGGTCCCAGACCACAGACTCTGGCTGTTGCTTTTTAGGCATCAGGAGCCGTGGACGGCTGGGACGGCAGAATGTTCTGAACACGCTGAGGGAAGGTGAACTTGGAGGCTGGAAGCAGGTCTGATTGAGGACAGCCTGGTCCTTCGGGGTACAGGGAGAGGAGTTTGGGGCCTTGAGTCGAGCCCTTCTTGCTTGAGGCAGCTGCGGCTCAGCCTGGGAGCCACCTCCTCCAGGAAGCCTTCCCTTCTCTCCTCGGGGTCCCCGGCTGCCAGTGCCGCTGGCCTGGGTCTCAGTGCGGACTTGATCTGCACACTCCCTGAGAGCAGGAACTGCAGTCCTCTTGGAGGTCTCCTGCTTTGCCCAGAGGCGGGCGCAAAATCTCCTTACCCACCAACCACCTAGAAGAAGGGGAGATTCCAGATGGGAAGGAATGAGGACCCACTGGGGAAGAACGGGCTCTAGTTGGGAGCCCCCACGTGGGGGGGGGGACCTCAGGCCTCTGGTTGACGGGATCCCCCGGCCAGGGTGGGGAGCCCAAGACGCCGTGAG
This sequence comes from Cryptoprocta ferox, assembly GCA_028646485.1. NCBI lineage: Eukaryota > Metazoa > Chordata > Mammalia > Carnivora > Eupleridae > Cryptoprocta > Cryptoprocta ferox. The sequence goes on from CM053567.1 coordinate 188,041,868, forward strand.
GCTCATGGACAGCCGAACCCCCACCTCCCTTCCAGATACTTCTCTTGGTGCCTTCTTGGCCGCCATCCTCTCCCAGAAAGGGAAAAGTCAGGAATGGAAACCATTTCCTGGCTGGAAGGTGGTGCTTAGGAGGTGGGGGGCCTGGGGGCACACTGTCCACGGACAGGTGGTTAGACATGAGCCTTTGCTCCTTCAGGAGGAGACAGTGGTACGGGAGCCCCAAATTCACGTCCGCCTGCATCTAGCGGGAGCAGACGGCTTTCCGCCAGCCTCTGGAGAGAAAGCCTAATCTTACGGGTGTGGAGTTCCTCCAACAGATTATGTGTCTTTTTTTTTTTTTAAGAAAGATACCACAATACTCGTATTGACTGTCTTTAATTTGACACTTGACTGAGAGGGGGGAAAATAGCTTCTTAGGAATTCAGGCCTATCGATCCTGGGTCGCCGGAAGAGGTTGCCGTGCGGTCTTCCCGTCTCAGGGAATAAAGGAGTGAAACACAGGAGATTTATTTAAGGTGTTTTTCCCCTTTGACGGTAAGGCTGCCTCGCCCGCTACTTTGGAAAACGGTTTCTTATTTTGGAAGAAAGTATTTAAACTGGCTGCGTGAAAGCCCGGCCGGACGCCCCTCCTGAGCCTTTCCCGACGGCTTTGTTCGGCTGCGCCGGGGCCGGAGCGGAGGCGCGGAGGCCGGGGCCTCGCTGATCCGGCTCAGGGAGGCAGGGGGCCTTTATGAAAACCAATTCATGCCATTCGGCTCCATCTGATGGTTTCAGACCGCGGTCCCTGGGCTTCCGAGGCGGCGCTCGAAATGCAGAAGGGGGGTATGTTAATTAACGAGTTAACCCGCGGGAAGGCTCCGTGAGTCAGCCCGCCTCGGCGCCCACGTTCTCGAGACAGGCACCTGAAGGGAGAGGCCATTGGACCGTGAGAACTTGAACCTTGTTCAAGGCGCCCCCTCCGTGGCGGCGGGGGGGGGTCTGCCCTCATTGTCCCTCACTCGAGAGAGACTCCTTTTGTTTCGGAGACGTCGGGGGCCGAGGGGGTGAGGGGCCGTCCCGTTCAGCTGGGGCCACAGAACACCGCACACCGAGTGGCTTACAACACGGACCCACACTTCTGACGGCCCGGGGGCTGCAGGGCCTCGACCCGCAGTCACCGTGCTGTGTGCTCTCTTGGTGGACAGAGATCTCTCATCTCATAAAGATGCCGTCCAGCCCCCTGCCCCCTGCACTGACTTCTTTCAACCCCAGGAGCTTTGTACAATCACCTCGGGGGTGAGGGCCTCCACACGTGAATTTTGGGGAGACACACAGTTTAGTCTAGCAGAGTTGTTGGCATGGAGCCTTCTCGCCCAAGGTGGCTGCTGCCCAGCCCAGGGGCCGCCTCCTCCGGGAAGCTTTCCCTTTTCCCCTCGGGTTCCGGGGAGCCCCGTGCTGCCCTTCGTAATGGGCCATTGGACTTTGGCCCTCTGGGCTTGGTGCTAAGGTTAGACTTTATGGGAGCGCCGACAGCGGGAAAACCCCGTCCGTCCAGAGTGGGAGAAACCAGCGTCTTCTCTCCCGGGAACCCGATGCCGTCTGGGGAGTGTTTATGGGTTTGGAGTGTTATGGATATGGAAACCGGGGCGGTTTCAGGATCAGCAATCAAACTGATCCGATTCTGCGATTCTCTGGACGCCTGGGAGGCCCCAGCCCTCCTGGCCTTTGCCGACGCCGGTCTCTGCCCTGCAGCGCACGTCTTCCCCTCTCTTTGGCCTGCTCCTCCGTGGGATTTGGCCTGGCGTTTCCCCCTCCAGGAAGCCCTCCAGGAAGTCTTCCAAGTGCACAGCTGGGAGCCCATCTAGCTGTCTTCAGTGCCCTGCAGATGAGGCCTGGCCTCCCCCCCCACCATTGCTATTCAGTGCCCTACTCCTGAGAGCGTGCTCGGTAAATATTTGTTGGGCAGGACGCATGCCCCCCACGCCTGGAACGGTGCCCGACGCCCAGTGGGCACCCGATACACGTTTGAGGAATTGAATTCCTTGAAGTCGGCAATGCAGATCAGCGGCAACTGCCAAAAAGACCGAGCCGCGGTTAATAAAGCCCTCCCAGACCTGGGACATTAGCAAAATATCACAATTTATGTAAAGCTTTTCATTATAACCCTGCGGGGAGTTTCCTCCCGTATTAGCATTTCTCAGACGCTCTTATCAGCCGCGCTTCAAGGATAGAAGCTGTGAGCCGCGGAAGGGCGTGCGGAGAGCAGGCACAGGCTATTTGCACATCCTGGACAGAGATGGAAGTCGGTGCGTGGCCGTCCTCCTGAGATGCCGGGCCTGCCGTGCTCCCCCCGCAGAGGACCTGAGCTGACGTGTCCTCGGCGCCGGGGGGAGGCTGGTGCGCAGGGGCGGCCGGTCCGCTCCATGGTGGCCCGGCATGGTAACCTGGGACGTCTGGATGTGGTGGGAATTTCTGGGGGAAGCCAGCTGCCGTGGGGAGCAAGATCAGCAGGGCCACAGACCTGCAGGCCCAGGGCGTGAGCTGGAAGACTTACCCCCTCCCCCAGAGCACCCCCCTCCCACGACGGACGTTTCAAAAAACGTCTGTCGTTCCCTGCTGTCGTTATGATGATCACGGCTGCTCACTGCGGAAACGCCGTGAGGCCCAGCCTCTCCGGAAGAAGCAGGTGATCGTCCTCTGGGCCCCATATGCTGGGGCCTCCCCTGTTGACATCTTGGCCTTTCCCTCCCTCCCCTTCCAGGCCTTTCCTGTTTCGGGGTGTGGGGTGGGGCGTGTCACCTTTTGCTTTCAGAGGAGTTTTGGCCCCAGACCTGGGCCAGGCCTTCAGGTCATCAAAGGACTTTTGGTGCTGGGTTGGTGGAGAGGGGCTGCGGCCAGGCTGGAGCGGTCCCGGCCCCGGCTGCCCCCCGCGCGGCGCGGGGCTCGTGGCGACAGCCCTCAGCGTGCGACCGTTGGCGGCCTTGGGCCCCAAGCTGGGCCGGCCTTGCGGGCGGTGCAAGGGGGCTCGCCATTCCCATCCGTGAGCCGGGACCCTACTGCAGAGAGCAGCTGCGCGTGCCCCTGTTTGAGTGTCGTCCGTCACCCCCCCAGGTGGCAGGGTGGGGATGGCCAGGCTTACCGTGTGACGGGGGCGGAGCGCCTAACCTCTCTGAACCTCAGTTTCCCCATGTGTATGGCAGAGATCATAGTCTCCACGTGGCAATGCTGTTGTGAGAGCCGGGAACGGAGAGGCCTGTGCCGCACAGGCCACGGCGCGTGGCGGGCCATACCGCCAGGGCCCCGCCGGCTCCCGGCTGGTTTGTTGGGTGTGGGTCAGGACGTGGACGCCGGCTGCGGGCACAGACACCTCAGTGTGTTGACACAGCGGCCATTTCCTTTGCTGTCAGGTGGGCGGGGAGCGGCCGGTGACCTCTTCTGTCGTGTGGCTCCGCTGCCTTAGCCTCAGCCATTTGGGCGGGAGGCAGTGAGCACGGACTGTCCCCTGGGACTCCCAGGGCCGCGGGCTGTCACCGGACCTGCCGGGGCTCGCACACCTCCCTTCGCCGCAGGCAAGCCTCGGCGCCCGTGGTTCATTTCTCACGGCCGGGATCTCTTTTTGCGTCTTCTCCCCTCCGGCCAGCAGAGTCCTCCCTTCGTTTCCTCCAATCTGTGTGTCCTCCGACCCCCCTTCCTACTCTTCTGTCTCTGGGGGGGTGCAGGGGCCAGGGCCAGAGAGCAGGCCTCAGTTTCCTCATCTGTACAATGGGGGCGTTGAGCAGCGCTCGCTGCACGGGGGCAGGGGGCCCAACTCACTAGGACTGGCTGCCTGCTCTCTCCCCCCTGCCCCCCCCACTTCCTGGGGCCACTGTTGGCTACGCTCCTGGGGGCCGGCTGTGTCCCCCTGGGGTCCCCCAGGGCCACGTGTGTGCAGACTTGTTAGCATGGCTGACAGCGGGGAGGCCCGGAAGGCTCAGCTGGCTCCCACGCCTGTAGGCCAGATGGGGAAGTTGAGGCCTGGAAAGGAAAAGGACGTGCCGAGAACCGCGCTGACTCCGTGGGCAGACGGAGGCTTGATTGAGCCCAGGTGTGTGGCCCCGCTGCCTGTGTTCCTGCCACATTCTCGTACAGGTGTGCGCACGCATGTGTGTGTGCACGAGCATGTGTGTCGGGGCGTGGAGGGCAGTGGCTGGCTCCCCGAGTCAGTGACGCGATTGCACAAGGTGGCATTCGGCTGCTCATTCATTCACTCATTCGTTGGCTCCTCGAGGGAAAGTCGAGGGCCTGCTCTGAGCCCGGCGGTGCTGAAGAGGTGGTAAGGAAGGAGCAGCCCGCTTGGCAGGGGACCCTGGCATTAGGGATCTAATTTCATGGTCAGTGACTTAATTATTCCAACAGTGAGCCCTGATGGGGAGGCGCACAGCTGCTGGGAGAGCGTTTCACCCGGAGGCCCGGCACAGCCCCAAGGAGGGACAGGAGACGGCCGGGTGAAGGTCGGAGCAGTGTTCCAGACAGACCGGCAGCATGTGCAAAGGTCCTGAGGTGCGAACGAGCACGGCTGTTGAAGGCAGAGGTTCTGGAACATGCTCAGATGGGGGAGGAGAAGGGGCAGGCAGAGCACGAGGCCCACGTAGCCAGTCGGGGTTTTGGGCAGAAGCAGAGGAAAGCAGGAGAGGGTCTAACCGCCGGGCAGGCCCATGATCGGCCTTGCTTTTCATAAGACCCGTCTGGCGGGGAGATGCAGGACTGGTAAAGAGGAACCCGAGAGGGGGCTGGAGCCCCGAGTGCGAGGTGGCCGCGGCTGTCCAGCCAGCGCTGGGGTTGGGGCCAGCCTGGGGGCCGGGGGGCTGCGGAGAGGTGGGCGGGGCAGAGGAGGCTTCCGGAACAACTCCTGAGTTTCTGGCTGGACGCCGGGTGCGTGGAGATGGCCTTCCTGGGAGAGAACAATCCCGGGGGGGTTGAGGATCCGGGGGGCAGTGGAGACGCCTCTGCGTGAGCGCGCGTGCTCGGTGAGCCGAGCCCGGGAAGGGGCTGCGTCGCGTGGGCCCGTTAGCCTCCGAGGAGAGAGAAATGAAGGGAGGTAACGGAGACGCTGCAGGTCGTGCGTCCCCGTCACACGCCTTGCACGGGACTCTCCCCGGAGCCCAGAGAATGCGGCTCGAGTTCCGACTTTACAGCCTCCGGAGCCGGGGTGCGGGCAGGAAGGCCACGCGGGTTTTCGGAGTCCTGGTGCCCAGAGAGGGACAGGCCACCCGACCCTAAGCGCCTCCGCAGGGCCGAGGGAAGGGGCAGGAGGCCGTGTGTGGGGAGGCGGCGTTCCCCGCGTGCCCGTGGGGGGAGGTCAGGCCTCGGGGCTGCCCCGGACCTGGCCTTGCATGGAAACCGGACCCACCTTGCAGGCTGAGTGACGCCCAGCACTCCTGCCTCCTAGTCACCCCAGCACCTAGGAGCCGGGGACAGGAGGACCCAGATGGCCGGATATGAGGCCTCGGCGACAGGCAGGCCCGTTGGGACGGGCTGGGCGTGGCAGGGGGTCCATGTGTCCTCAGGACGCGCAGGAGAAGTGTTAGGTCACTGTCCCCCGTGGTTTCTCTGCTAACATCCCAAGCAGCTAGTAAAAGGCGAGGCCCGAGGGCCGCTAGCTGTGCCTGGAGGTGTTTGGGATGTTGGGGACATGTGTCTGCCACCAGCTGCCACCTCGGGGCTGCCCGGGCTTGGGGAGGGCCAGACGGCGGTCCCGGGTTGGTGGGCTCCAGGTCTTCCTGGGGAAGGGGTCCTGCCGCCGTCAAGGAAGATGAGGTTGGCCCGTGCCTGGCCGTGAAACTTGGCAGCGTGCCGAATTTTTTATTTTTTTTCCCAGAAGACGCTTATTAATTAAAATAGAAAAACTGGAGCGTGCTTATTGGAAAATACGGAAGAGCAGAAAGCAGGGTTGCCTTGGGTGGGGTGTGCGGGTAATCACTGTCCCGGGGTCTTCGGTGAATTTCCCTTACATCTCTTTTTCCTGTTTGGGAGTTTGTGACCTTGAAAAGGATGGTTGCGATTTTCCTGAACCCCCGCGTGTGTGTCTCGATGTATTTCTTCCTTGGGTTTCTGTCATGCACGTTCCTGTGTTCTCCCACAGTCCTTGCACACACTGCCTTTTTTTTTTTTTAATTTTAGAGAGAGGGGAGGGGATGGAGAGAGCGAGTGTGAGCAGGGGAGAGGGGCAGAGAGAGAGGGAGAGCATCCCAAGCAGGCTCCACACTCAGCCGGGAGCCCGACTCAGAGCTCGATCCCACGACCCTGGGATCACGACCTGAGCCGAAATCAAGAGTCGGACGTTCAACCAACTGAGCCGCCCAGGGGTCCCTGGTACATTCTCTTTTTAGGAGCGGCCTAAACTTCCACCGGGCAGATGTTCCGGAATTTATCCCACTGTGCCTTTGCCCTTGGTTCCTTCTGGTTCTCCGTGAGCCGGTTTTGGAATTCGGGATTCTTCCCTCAGGAACGGAGCCTCTCATCCGGGGGGTGAGCGTGATTTTGGGTCTGCGCCCCGCTGACCCCTTGCTTCCGGGGCTCTGCTCGCTGACAGGTGCCTCACGTGAGCTGCCCGAAGGGTTGCCGTCCGCGATCGCTTCCTTTGGCGGAGAAGGACAGGCAGGGCCCCCCGACGCTGGCTTGTCTCCAACAAGTGTCTCTCCCGCAGGCGCCGCTGGTGTTAACTTTCTGCTCAGGTGTCACCGGGCCGAGCCTTCTGGAGGGGGTCACGTGCGGCACAGCCCGGCCTGCTGGGATCTTTGCTTCCTTCCGCGTCTCGCCATTATTCCTGCTAATTTACCATTTTGTTTTCGTGCATGCTTTCTGGAACTCTCCGGGGGCCCTAGTGCAGAGTTCTGCCTTCCCGTCAGGCCCGTCAGGCCCGAGCCAAACGCGCGCGGCGGTTGAGGGAGGTTGGCTGGGGTTAATTTAAATTCCCATTAGCCGAGAAGTTCTGAGCGTGACACGCACGCACGTTGGCGCGTCACTGGTACGTGACAGCTAGGATCCCGTGTGGGGGAGGGGTGCAGGGCGTGGGGAGGGCTGGTCTGGGTGACGGGCACGTGAGCAGAGGATTGTGGGGCAGTGACAGGTCCAAGAACGGAGTGTCCTCTGGGGGGGCCTGGACGGGGGCTGGGAGGCCCAGGGATGCGGGGCAGGGCGTTGGGACCAGAGTGGACACCCCCGAAGGCCGGGGGGGCGGGTGGGGAATGTGTCCCCTGGGTGCTCCGGAGCCTTCCACGGTTTCCGGACAGAGGGGTCTCCGAAGTCACCTGCGGGTGTCAACGAAGGGCTCGGAGCCACCTGGCCTGATTTCATCTCATTCCTCAGAAGTTCATGGAAAAAACAATCCAACCCTCAGCCTGTTTCTTTGTTGTTTGTCCTCTACAAACACTGGGTTCTTTGGGCTTCCTGGCTGCCCGGACTCGGGACGAGTGGAGGTTGTTTGGCTTTTAATCGTGAGCTGTCGCGGACCACGCTGTTTGCGCAGAAACCCCGGGGCGGAGGGGGCGTCCGGCACCGGCTGTCCCTCCCCCCCAGCCCCCCAGGACGGAGACCCCGGGATGTACCACCGGGCTTTCTGGGCGCAGGTGAAGACCTCCAGGTCATCAGCGTGGCCTCTGACGGTGTACGGGGAGCACCTTTGTTGGGGAGCACCGTCACCCCAGCCTCAGCCAGCACGGCGAGGGGTGGGGGGCTCCTGACTTGCTCCCTCCCTCCTCCCTCTTCTTTCTTGTCCTCCACATCCAACCCCTCCTCCTCCTCCTCCTCCCTGGTCCTCACCTCTCTCTCCCTCTCCCCCACCCCTCCCCCCTCCTCCCCCTCCTCCTCCCTCCCCTCCGGAGACACCATTATGGCCGCCCACACAATGAGGCGATTGTGAGGCCGCCCCGCTGTAGCTCAGGAACATGGCGGAGGCCTGATTTCCATGAATAATCAGACTCCCAGCCGGGTCCGCGGCGGGCGGCAACCTGAGCCGGGCCGGGCGGTTTGCGCTGGGGCTTTGTGTGAGGATGAAGGGCCCTGGCTGGGCGCCACGTTGCCCTGGCAGTGGGGGTGGGGCCGTCCAGGGCCGGGTGCCCAGCCTCGGGGGGTGTCGGGAGGACCCGGGAAGCGGTGGGTGCCTGTCGGGCCGGGCGCACAGGGGCACCCGGAGCAGCCTGCCTCTGCACAGGACGCTGCGGTCACCCTCGTTTGCCGCTGTGGCTGTGGGGCGTGGCACCCCCTCCCCCCGTTCAAGTGAACACTACCCGGGACTGAGCCTCGGTGTCCTCGCCTGTCAGATGGGCCTCCTGATGCCTCCCAAACCGGGTTGTGGTAGGACAGGCTGGGATGAGCGTTCAAGGTGCCGGCCTGCAGCAGTGCTCCCTGATGACCGAGGCCGAGAAGGCCAGGCCTCTGCGGCCAGTGCAGTTCCCGGCGTGCAGATGGAGAAATGAGCCCTTGGGGGGGGGGGTCCCTGAGGTTATCTGAGCCCCAAGGGGAAGGCGCCTGCGGGGAATTGGAGCCCAGCACCCAGCCCTGTGGCTGCAGCGACACCTGCCAGCCGACCCCGTGGCCCTGCCTCCCGGGGGCGTGCTCCCCCCATGAACCCCATCTCCCTGGCCCCCCAGGAGCGCCCTGCCCACCCCCTGCTCTCACAGCCTGTAGGAGCCGGCAGTCTGTTCATCTCGGGGAGACACGGTTTCTCTGTCTCCATGGAGTCAGTGGGGGCCTGTGCGCAGGGAGCACCCTTGGGTCAGCGGGGATTTGTGAGCCAAGATCGGGCTTGCTGGGGGCCTCTTCTCTCAAGATCCTGAGGTGCCCCCCCACCCCGCTGCACTGCTGAGTGTGGACTTTCGGCAGACAGATGACAGCATTTCTCTGAGCCTCGGTTTGCCTACCCGTCAAATGGGAACCAGTGTCCCAGCCACTTGGCTGTGGGAGGCGTGGCTGAGTATCTACAGACACTAGACCAGGCCCACTCCTGCAGGCCAGCGTGGAAAACAGCTAACTTTCTAGAAGGAGAGCCTTCTGTGCGCTTTGGGTAGGCCATGTGTCAGAGACAGGCTCTCCCGTCTCGGCCCGCACTGGGTAAGTCCACAGGCCAGGCCAGGCCTGGCCTGGCGGCCCCGGTGCCCGACGCCCGTCACGGGGTCCCATGTGGCACTCCGCGGCTGTGAGGGGCATCGCTGAATGGCCCCCCGAGCCCCCCTGTCCTGTCGCCAGGCTGCAGCCCAGCTCGATGCGGGAACGCCACTTTTGTGTCTGCTCTGCCGCTCCGGCCCCTCCCCCGGGGTCAGCTGGGTGGAGGCTCTGACGGGGAGCCTGGCTCTGCTCCTGCTGCCCCCCCCCCCCACGGCCCTGGGGCCCTGGGCAGGTCACTGCCCGGGCCAAGTGGTGGGCGGGGGGTTGTACTGCCTGATTCAAGGTCCCTTCCTCCCTGGCATTCGTGGGCCTTTCCTAGGCCCATGTGTGAGGCTCCTGGAGGGTTAGGATCTGTGATTAAGCTCAGTGACAGAAGAGCCACCATGGAAGGGGACTGGACAGACGTATCCAGTGTGACTCTAAGAGCGAAGCCCACCCAGACTGAGGTCCAGGCTGAGTCGGTGCCCCAGGACCCATCATGCTGCCTGGGGGCCCCGCCCTGGCCCCACACTTCAGAGGCCCCATCCGGCTTCCTTCGCCCATGACACACGTTGAGGCCCAGAGAGCCTGTGGGGCCAAGAAAACGAGCCCCCCTGGAGCCGGTGCCCCACAGCACCCCCCAACCCAGGCCACATTCCGGACACTGGGACCCTGTGATTCTGTGCCCAGAAGTCTTGAGCTCACTTCTGGGGCCTGAGAAATCTCTCCTGGTCTGCCCTCCAGGGAGGGCCGTGCGGCCGGTGTGTGCCCCCCGGAGCTGGGGTGCAGGGGCTCTCGGGGGCCGGGATGGGCCGGTGCCAGGAAGGGGCAGTTTGGGGACATCCATATGAAATCAAACCCCGGGCTCCGCCCGTGCTGGCGGAGACTTTAGGAGGGGCCCCGGCGGGGACGAGCGAGGAAGGCTTTCGCCACTTAGGCGGGTGTCTTCCGGGGTCTCGATCTGGCTCCTTGGGTGAGTTCTGAACCCGGGACGCCTTGCTCGACGTCGTGGGTGACGGCGCAGACTTTTCTGGGGAGGCCGGGCAGAGCCTTCCCCGGGTTCCTGACGCACCAGCGGCCTGGCCGGGACAGCCTGGCGAGTGGGGAGCTGGGTTCTTAGAGGGGGTGTTTCTCGCCCTGCCAGCCGCCCCCCCCCCCCGCGGTCCCCGGCTGGGCACATACGGTGGTGAGGCGTGTGGGGGAGGTGGGCAGAGAAGAGAGAGAGAGGAGGCCTCGGCAGTGCCCGGGGGAATCCCTCGCTGGCGGTCTGCAAAGTGGGCGGCCTGGCCCAGGGTTGGGGGGCCGCTCTGGCTGCTGGGAGGCTGGCGAGCAGGGGCTGGGCTGTGCCCTCACCAGGCATTGTGGCTGCCCCCCCGGGTGTGGCCTGCCGAGCGGGGCCCCGGACCCCCAGCAGCTGGAGGCCGCTCCTTTTCCTCGAGCCGGCGCTCGCTCACTCTCTCTCTCTCTCTCTCTCTGCGCAACGCTTAGTGCCTTTCGGTGAGGATCGCGCGGCCCCGAATAAATCTCTCTGAGGCCATCTGGTCTGGAACATCAAAGAACATCTGGAGATAACTTTTTTCCCTGCTTTTTAAAACAGGGCAAAGGCACCCGCACGTCTGTCTGCGAAGCGAGCGCGTGTTAGATCCCGGAGAATTTTCTACTTGGTTGATTTTTGTTGGTTTTTTTTTTTTTTTCTTAAAGGTATAAGGGAAAGGAACCGAGGGTCTCGCTTCTGAAAGGCCGTGCCTGTCCCTGGCCGTCTCGGCATCGGAGGCCGGAGGGACAGGGTGCGTGGGCCAGGCTCCCGCCCCCTCCCTCCCGCACTCGCACCTCTGAGCCCTCCAGGGTCCCGTCCTACTGTCCAGCCAGGTGCTCAAGCCAGAGAGCCGACGTTGACCTTGACGTGTCCTCCCACAGTCCCCAGACTCCCGGCCTGCCTGACTTGGCCGTCCTCGGAGCTGGAAGGGAGGGAGTCTCACGGAACTGGCCGTTCTCACCCGGGCCGAGAAGTCAGCTACAGGCTGGCGGAATCAGGACAAGATGGACCCACGTGCCGTCCACCGGGCCCGTGGACTGAGACACGGGGGGGGGGGGCATTGCCCCGCCCCCGAGCCACGGCTAAGCTGATTGGACTGTGAGTGGACAGCGAGGGCGTAGTCACTGCCCGGAGAGCTTCCTGGAGGAGGGGGCCCAGGAGTGCGAGCACGGGAGGGAGGACAGGGTCCTCGTCAAGGGAGGCAGCAGGAAGCCTTCTGGGTGGAAAGTGGGGGCACCTTTCCTGGGGCCCAGCAGAGTCCGAGAGCTGGGGGCTGGGGTTTACGGCATGGGGAGGGAGGGAGGGGTTTCTGCGAGTCTGCTGCCTGGGGGCGCGGAGAGAAGGGCTTCCTCGCCTCCTTCCTGCCTCTTAGCGCTCAGCCTCCCCCCAGCCCTGCCGGGACCCTCCGGGAAGTGAGGCCCCCGCCTCTCTCTGACTTCTGAGAACGGAGGTGCCGCCGCGGGCCCTGTCGTAGGGGCTGCACCCCTGCTGACCCTGACCTCCTGAGGGGGTGCTGGCACCACGCCCTGTTTCTGGGGGAGGGCCCGGGGCACAGAGAAGGGCACTGACTTGCCAGCCTTGGATCCAGGTGGTCCGGCCTCCGTCCCCTAGACCAGCACATGGAATGCCCGAGGGGACCGTCCCCGGGCCCTCCCGCCAGCCTCCTCGCTGCCACCAGCACCGAGCAGGCATGGGGCCTCCACCCACTCGGGAAGAGCCTCCCACTAATCAGTCTGGCCACTGCCCTCCCCCACTCCCACCCCGTGGCTTCTGCAGGATCCCATTGCCTGAACCCGCTGTGCTCCCGGGTGCCCCAGTGCCTTTGCACAGTAGCTCCCTCTGCCCAGATGTCCGTCTCAGGCAACATGCCCCCCCTTCCTGGTGGGGCTGGCCTCTCCTCTCTCTGCAGGACTCAGCTGGCATCCTGGGGAACCTTCCCCGGCTGCTCGGGCTCAGTCATTTGCCACCCCTGCCCGGCCTTGTGTCCGTCTGTCCCTGTCCCCTTGCTCACCTCGCGCATGCCTCCCACATGCGACTCCACGCTGGGTCCTGCGTCAGCGTGGAAAATACTGCAGGGGTCAGAACGGAGACACGGGCGCCCTAGCCGAGCTCCCGGTCTGGCGGGGGGTCCGGACGCAGGTGCTGAGTGCTCATCCTCCGTCCACACTCGCGGGGCACGAGCACGGCCCCCTGCAGAGACAGGACTCAGGAGCGAGTGAGTGGGCCGTGGATTAGCGTCACTCTGCGCCTTCAGCAGCTGGTCCTCAGGTCCGAGAGGACTGGGGCTGGGAGGTGGGGGCTACGCCGTCACCTGGGCTGGGGTCCCCCGCCAAGGCACGAGGGCCTGCTGGGCTGGGGAGCGCTGTGGGGGGAGCACGGCGAGGGCGGGGCGGAGGCCCTAGCTGGCGGGAGCCCCCTCAGCCGTCTCCACTGCCCAGGCTGAGTGCCGCGGGCCTCACAGCCCCGGAGGAGCGCGCGCTTCCCGACACCCGCAAGCCCCGGGGAAAACGGGCCGTGTGCATTCTTGTCCCGTGAGCCGGGCTGGTCGCCCGATGGCCTGTCGCCCTGCACGTGTTTCTGGACTGTGTTCTTGCCGACCTGGAAGATGTGGGTAACGGCTGCGAGCGTGTCCTTCCTGCCGATTCTTTCTGGGACAAACCCCATAGACAGCGCTCCGTGTGGGTGGCTGAGGGCCCGTCCTCCTTCCGTCGCTGCCCCTTCCCCCTGCCCTGCAGTGGCTTCCGTGGCCCATTTGGGAGAGGGGGTGGGCGCGCCAACCATCTACACCCGTGCCGTCTACACCTGCAGCCCGGCTTCCCCGGCTCAGCATTTACTCACCCGGTTCCGTTCACCGTTTCTTGTCTGTGGTCTCGTCTGCACGGCACCCCTCTGGGTACCATCCTGTACCCCCCGTGTTTGTGGGGCAGGCGTGTGGGGGTGCAGGCGGGGGTCGGGCATGGTCCCTGCCCTCAAAACGCTTGTGTGTTGCTGGAGCAAAGACACAAGAGTGACCAATTGCTGTGCGGCGCCTCCCATTTCACCGCCCCGTTTCCTGCCTCCGACCTTGCCTACCACGCCCCTGCCGCAGGGCCTTTGCACTCGCCATTTCACAACAGGTCTGCTCTCTACCTCCCCCTCTTGGCTGTGCACAGCCGTCCCTTCTCAGCAAGGTTCCGCTGACCATTGTATCTCAAAGTGCAACCCAGGCCCACCCCACACGCTCTCTGCTCCTACTGGGTTTTATTTTTCTCCAGGCCATTTGCCAAAGTAGGTTATAACATGTGCTCTAGCCACTTACTTGTTTCCTGCCTGCCTCCCTGAGTAAGTGTGAGCTATTTTGTCCTTTTTATCCCCAGCTTCTAGAACACTATCTGGCATGTAGTAGGCAATCAATAAAGACGCACCGTGTGTGTGAATGTATGCGTGTGTGTACGCCTGGATCCTTTTAAACACCAGAATAAGGATATCGAGTAGCATTTTATTGTGTCAATAAACAAGAACATCATCTGATTAGTGCTTCAGAGGGTCCCCAATCTGCATCAGTAGCTTAGGTTTGGGAGCCCCCCCCGGCCCCCCAGCGGCGATTTCACCTTGAGGCCCGCGGTCCAGTGTCTCCGAGAGCCTGGGGCGCCAGGTTCGCGATGGAACGTTAATGTCGCAGGCTCCGCGCTGCCTCTCCACGTGGGCAAAACAGAGCTCAGACAGGGTAATAAAAAGCAAATCTAATTTGATTTTTCAGAATTAGTGCCCCCGGAGGACCTTCTCACACAAAAAAAGGAGCAGGCACGGGGTCAGGGGAAGACAGTCACAGCACAGGAAGCGAATTCCCCAGGGACCCACAATATCCAAATCAATGAGGCGTTGCCGGCTTCATTAAGTACCTTACGGCACCTTTTTAATTGCGTCGGAACTCAGGCTTCAAGGAGTTATTAATAGGTCATATCTGTGGCGGCGAGGACACCTCATATGCGCGTCTTTAGTGTGGCCTCCGGGCCTCTCTCGTCGGAGCAGAAGGCCACGCCCCGTCACGTTCCTTCTGTGGCCTCACGCTTCCTCTCCCGTTTCCCTGTTCTTGAAACGCAGTAGGTGGTGTCGTTTTTTTTTATTTTTAAAATTTTTAAATGTTCGTTTATTTTTGAGTGGGGGGAGGGGCAGAGAGAGAGGGAGACACAGAATCGGAAGCAGCTCCAGGCTCCGAGCTGTCAGCACAGAGCCTGACGCGGGGCTCGAACTCCCGAGCCGTGAGATCATGACCTGAGCCGAAGCCGGACGCTCAACCGACTGAGCCCCCCGGGCGCCCCTTTTGTTTGTTTGTTTTAATCTAAGCTGGGGTGATCTAGGGTCACTGCCAAGTTTAATGAGACTTTATTAAGGAAGGGTTCATCTCGGCATTTGGGGTGGCCTCAGTGCCCCACAAACTCCTCTGGGAACCGAGGGTTTCTTGTCCTGATGTCCCAGTGTCTGTTCAGCCCGTGGGTCTCCCGGTGACCTGTCCTGTTGCCTCTGGCCGTGGACGGGGCCAACGCGAAGACGGTGCCCAGCCGTCACCTGCTGAGTCACGGATGAAGGAAAACACCATCTCAGACCAGCCAGAGTGCTGGGCACAGGCCTCTGTCCAGCTGCCACGGGCCTCAGCGTCTCGGCGGGTGACGGTGGCGTTGGCCGTGGGACGCGGAGCGAGTGTGTCCCGAGGGAGGGCCCTGCGGCTGGGCGCCTGCGTTCAGCTTCAGTTTACGGATGGAAAACCAATGATCGGTTTCTTTTCCAAGACTTCATTCGTTCATGCAATCACCGTATACGTATTAGGCACCTGCTGTATGCCAGGCCTGGTCCCCGGGCTGGAGATAGATTGCAGCCGAGAGCGGGAGACCCCAGCCCGACTTTCTTTCCTGTTAGGAGCCGGGCAGGTTGTGGTCGATGCCCTGGGAGGGATGTCCCTCCTCTGTCTCCATCCTTCCCTCTGTCCACCTCCCCTCCCTCCCTCCCTCCCTCCTGCATCGGCTCACAAACACCTACTTAGCACCTCTTTCAGGGGCCGCAGGTGGGGCGGAGAAGAGGTGGGAGATGGTGGGGGGCCCTTCCTCGCTCCCATCCAGCCAGCCTGCTGGTGGAGCAGACCCCGCGCTGGGCTGGCCTGCAACATGGCCTCACTGCTATCCTCCAGGACGGTGGGATTGGTGACAGGCCAGGAGCGTCCCACACGGGCCGGTCCCCTCTCGGCCTGCTTGTCTTCTTCCAAGAGCTGGGCCTTGGGCGGGGTAGAGAGTGCGAGCCTGGGACGGGGCAGGGACAGGGGTCAGGGCAGGGCACAGCCTGGTGGACGCAGGGGACAGCCCTCGGCAGAGGACTCGGGTTGCAGAACCTGCAGGGCCTTTGCTGCCTTCCTCCTCCTCCTGAAGGAGGAGCGCAGGAAAGCAGAATGTTTCAAATGTCCCACAGCTGGGGCTCCTGCCCCTGGGGGGCTCCTGCAGGGGTCCGGGCGCCCTGCGGGGCAGCCGGGAGGTGCTCCTTGCTCACGGTAACCCACCGGCCTTTCTCGGTCCCATTTCCGCTTGGATCTTTTTTCCCTGAGCACATTCTTCTGACGGAATTCAGTCCTGCTAAGGAGGGACGCGTGGCAGGTTCTGATCACGGAGACGGGGCCAGTCCTCCCCCGTCCCTCCCGCGCAGCGCTGAGCTGCCTGGGGCTCCCGCCTCCTGCTTCCTGCTTCCCTTCCCGCGGTCCCTGCGGTCCCGGTCACGCAGCAGGTGGTGGACAAGGGGGGTGCGTTTGTTAGAGAAAAGCTGTAACCGCACCCCACGCCTCAGGGACTGAGCGGGAGAGAGGCGTCCCTCTTGCTCAGGTACGTGGCCCGGGGCTGGTGTTTGGCTGGCGGCGTCCGTGCGGGGTTCCGGGCCCGAGGCGCCACCTCCCCGCAGGTCCCGGGCCTGTCTCTGCGCCACGCGGTGGACAGTGGAGGCGAGGTGTGCAGAAGCGTGCGAAGGCATCCGTGGGCCGAGTGCTTCCGGAGCAGGTGGCCCGGTGGTGAGGCGACTCTGCAGGAGAGCATGGGAGCAGGGGAAGGGGAGTGGAGGGCGGGGCGGGTGGCCCTGGGCCTGCCGAGTGTCAGGGAGCAGGGATGTGTCCACTTCTGAGGCGGATGTCGTTGGAGCCACACAGGCTCACAGCAGAGGGGCCGGACGGGGCATCTGACGCTGTCGCTTAGGAGGGGCGCCCGGGGGGCTCAGTTGGTGGAGCATCTGACGCTTGATGCCGGCTCAAGTCATGAGCCCAGGGTTGTGGGATCGAGCCCTGTGTCAAGCTCCACGCTGAACTTGGAGCCTGCTTAAGATTCTTTCTCTCCCTCTCCCCCTGCCCCCCACTCTCTAAAATTGAAACAGAAGGGGCGCCTGGGGGGCTCAGTCCGTGAAGCGTCCGACTTCAGCTCAGGTCATGATCTCACGTTCGTGGGTTCGAGCCCCATGTCCGCCTCGGTGCTGACAGCTGGGAGCCTGGAGCTGCTTCCGATTCTGGGTCTCCCTCCCTCTCTGCCCCTTCCCCACTCATGCTCTGTCTCTGTCTCAAAAATAAATAAACATTAAAAAAAATTAAAGAACATTCCATGGACTGTGGCTCCCAGCTTACGGGAGGGGGGCTCCCAGGGGCTGCATGGGACTCACCTTCAGTTCCCAAAAGTCATGCTGGGGCACGTGGGTAAGGCACGTTCTGTGTTGGCCTGGGCCAGGTGGGGGTCATTCCTGCGGGGGTGGGGGTGTCTCCGCTCGGTGAACTACGTCCTGCTGCTTGAGGGCCAGTGGGTGGCCCTGACCCTGGAGCGCTGTGGGCACAGCGGGGCACGAGAGTGTGTAAGGGACCCTGGAGGTGGGGTGGGTGCCGGGCTGGGGGACCTACCGGCACCGGCAGTCAGACCTTTGACACAGAAGGGAGTCTGTCCACGGCCTGCACCCCTGGGGGGGCCGGGCTGTTTGGGTGCCTGGGAGAATGTGAAAGGTCACAGTGTCCCCTGTCTCTCTTGGGACAGTCCAGCTCTTGGGGGGACGTCCGGTGTTTTGGGGGCACGGAGGCGGGTACGGCTCGGTGCCTGAGCACAGATTCCCAGGGAACCCAGGGAATCAGAAGCCAGGCCGGGCTGAGTCCCAGGCGATGTCAACCCCGCAGCCCCGTCCCTCCCCTCCCCTGCCCTCCCAGACCACTTTCAGAACCAGACAAAGGCAGCCCTGTGCCTGAGAAGGAGGCTCACAGGCCCCGCCCGGGAGGGGATTCCGGAAGATTCCATGCATGACTCTTCTCCTTCACTTCTAGGCGGCCTGGAAGTTTTTTTTTTCCCCCTGTAACTAATTCATGCAGAAAAGAAGAAAAGCAGCCACTTGGATGTGCAGAACTTCCTGTCCGTTCCCCCAGACAACTGCCAGGCTAGGCTCAGGGCGGGGGCCACGCTCTCTCGTGTTATAGAGGCCGAATCGGAGGCCCGGGGCGGAGTTCCTGGCCGGGCCCCACGGCGCTGGGACCGTCGGGGCCTCCTGCCGCCGGGCTATCCCCGACTCTCTCCCCCAGCGCTGGGCTTCCACCGTTGGTGCATTTTCCTGGGAGGGGGCGGCTGAGGGGGTGCTGACAGCCGTTCTGTAAACAGCCAGTGGTGGGGGGGCGCAGGGGCAGGCGGGAAGTGTGCGCCGCCGTGGGCGTACGTGTGTGCACAGGCCCTTGTGCGCTGCATGCCCAGGGAGGCCTGTGCCTTGTCTCCATCCGCGGCCATCCCCGCGTCCCCTCTGGCCCCGCTGTTCACGCAGCTGGTGCCGTCAGGACGTGTGGACCCTGCTTCGAGCAAGGCGGGGTGTCGGGGGCCCCTCCCCTCTGGTCCCCCTCACGCACCCCCACTCCGGCTTCTTCCTGGACTCTGGCCCAGCCCGCCTCCCTGCTTGAAGTCCTCAGGGGCTCAGTGCTCCCCACCCCAGGATAGAGGCAAGCACGGGGGACCCCCAGCCCCACCTCGCCTCTCCCCTCCTCGGTGCCTGCCCCACCTGGTGACCTCGGGCCCTGAGCGTTTCCCCTGTGGTCAGCACTTCCTGGTCATCTTCAGGGGGCCCCACGGGCAGCCGGGGGCTCTTCTGACTCGCACACTTGGGGCTCGCAAGGCTGAGCCCCGTGCACCTGCCGGTGCCGAAGCCAAAGCCAGGGCTGGGCCCGGGCTCTGCCCTGGGGGCGGCCACCTGCTCTGTGTCTTCTCGGGTTGCCGGCACGTCCGTCTACCTGTTCCGGGGACATTGGTGAGCTTGGCGACCTACCGCCGCGGGGGGCAGAGTTGGGGTTTACTACAGCACCCCTCGGCAGCTGGGGGCCATTGTCCGCAGCCTCCGCAGCCTCCACTTACCGCCCCCAGCAGGGCTCATCCTCAGGCCCCCTCCCTCCCTCCTCACCTCCACACCTGGGCCATGGCCTGTGCAGTGCACTCCACGCACACACGCCCAGGGCGTTGTGTCGTGCCTTCCACACCAAGGGCTCCCGTTCCCCAGAGTCCCCCGAACCTGGGCCCGCTGGTCACGTGACAGTGTCCTCTCCTCTAACGCAAGGCTCACCTGGTGGCCTTCTACCTACTTTTTTCTGGTGAAGCCCCCCTCCCCCCACCTCCCTCCCCTACTTGACCCTGCCCTGGACCGTGGGTGCGAAGCCGTCCCAGAGAGGTCAGTGACTCGTCTCAGGTCACCCAGCAAACTGGAAGCCCGTGGGATGGACTTGAGGGCTCATTTCCTAGCAACGGGGGGACTTGGATTCAGGGTGCCTCTTGTGTGCTGGGGTCCCACCCAGGAGCCTCCATCCTCCTGGCAGCCAAAGGCCGGGCGTCTTCCGGATATGATGCTCTGGACAGTGGCCCTGCATGCTGACCCCAGGGCACAGGGATGCGGGCTCTTTTCCCGAAATGTTTGAAACGGGGGCATGAACTGAGCCTCCCACATAGGCGTGTGGCTCCGGCCTACTGCTAAACGTTTTTGAGATATTTCCATTGTTTTAGAGTTTTTCTGGGGTGGAGCTGCCAGGCAATAGGAAATGACTGGTTGCTCACCGGTTACGATGCATCTTCTGTCCTCTGGGCGCTGGGCTGGGGGCTCTGGGCTGTGGGCTGGGGTCCTGGGGAGGTAGAGAACCAGCCCCTCGTGTGGTTGCGTGGAGGGGAGAGGAGCAGGGGCCGGGAGAGATTAGCTGCGAGCACGGCTTGCTGGGCTCCTGGTGGGGGCTGCAGCGTGTCCCCTCCCGAGGGCAGAGCGGGGGATGGCGCTCCGGGGCCGTGGCTGAGTTGGCCAAGATCACAGAGCTGGGATACGGTGGGATTCGAATTCAGAACGTGTGGACTTCCCACCCCATGACGTTGGGAAGGCTTCTTCGGGAAGGGTTAGGGAGGGGGCATTTGCGGAGGAGCAGGAGCCGCCTGGTAACAGCACGGCAGCAGGCGGGGGCCAGAGGGACCGGCGCAGGGACAGCTAGCAGCTCTCCGCCCCCACCCCTGTCCAGTGTCAGCTCAGCAGAGCGCCTGCAGTGTCACATTTAATCTCCAAGACTCACTGGAGTCGGTGCTGTCTCATCCCCATCTTAGAGATGGGGAAACTGAGTCCCCGAGAGGTTAAATCAGTTGTCTGAGGTCACACACTATGCGACGGACTGAGATTTGGACCCTGGGCTCTTGGAGGAGGTGGGGGTCGGCGTGGCTGAGGCAGGGGTGGGGCCCTGGCCCCTCTTCTAAGGCCAGTTCCTGTTCCTGCTGCCGCGACATCAGCAGGTTCCTGGGGAAGGCTCCCCCTTCCGGGCCCTCGCTGCCCATCACAACATGGGACATGCAGATGACGCGTGGGCTCCGAGGCTTCGAGTTCCTGGAGGGGACGTCAGGGGACACAAACACTGGATTCGAACTTCAGTTTAGAGCCATTTGAGTGGACACCAGTGGGAGTGTGCGCGCCCAGGCCGCCTGGTTTGTGTAGGGCCGTGTGAGCGCTCCTCCCTCCGCTGTCAGTGTGCGTGTCGGAGCCCCCGCGAAGGTGCAGCTCCCGCCTGGGTGTCTGGGAGAGGCTTCCTCCCGGGAACACGGTCTCTCCCGAATACGGCGGCAGCCCGGGGTTTGGGGGTGCTGCCAGCGGCCCTCGGAAGTGCACGTGCACTGGGGCCACTGCCTCGTTGGCTTTAAAAACAGAATTTAGGGGCGCCTGGGGGGCTCAGTCGGTTAAGCGTCTGACTTCGGCTCAGGTCATGATCTCACAGTTCGTGGGTTCGAGCCCTGAGTCGGGCTCTGTGCGGAACGTTTGCTCAGAGCCTGGAGCTGCTTCGGATTCTGTGTCTCCTTCGCTCTCTGCCCCTCCCCCGCTTTAGCTCTGTCTCGCTCTGTCTCTCAAAAATAAATAAATGTAAAAAAAAATTAAAAACAACAACAACAACACGGAATTTAGAAGTGAGCTTGCGTGCTAATCAGGCACAGCGTCGACCCAATCTTCTACGTTAGCTCTTGCGAAAGATTTCATTCTAAAAGTGGTTTGTGAACCATCCGGCAAGGACACCTGTGTGACTGGAGCAGAGTCCGATTCCAGAAACGCGAAGCCGTGGCCCGTGGGACCCCCGGGCCTCCTGCAAGCCCACCCCAGGTCGGGGGCAGAGGGCAGATGCAGCTGGGGCGGGGGGTGCTGGAGGGCTTTCCCACGGCCTCGACCTTTGCCGTGAGTTGGCCCTGCCGGGTCTGTGAAGATTTTAGGCTGCGGAGACGGATTTTTAACAGGAAGGCTCGGCAGTGTACAGAGAGGTGAGCGGTTCCTCTGAATCTTTGAGAATATTCCAGAGTAAACCGCTCACCCTGAGCTAGAGCCACACGCCAGCCTTGGACCATTTAAAAATGGCTTTATTGAGGTGTAACTGACGTGTGATTAAATCGGACATATTTAAAGTGCACAGTTTGCCAAGTTTTGACCTGTGCGAATCCCCGAGAAACCGTCACGAGGGGAGGGGACACGCTTACCCCCCCCCCCGACTCCTTCCTGTGTCCCCCGGCGGGCCCGCCCCTACAGCCCCCCATGTGCTGCCCGGGTGACGGCTGCAGTTGTCACCGTAGACCAGACTTGGCTTGACTTTTATGTCAGTGACGCCACACGGCGTGTGCACTCCTGTCTGCGCTCTTAGCCCGCAGAGCTGCGTTGAGATGAACCGTGTTGTCACGTGTGGCGATCAATAGTTTGGTCCTTTTTTTTTTTTTTAATATTTAATTTTTTTTAAATGTTTATTTTTAAGAGAGAGAAAGAGCGAGAGCGAGCAAGTGAGAGAAAGAGCATGAGCAGGGGAGGGGCAGAGAGAGAGAGAGACACAGAATCGGAAGCAGCTCCAGGCTCTGAGCCGTCAGCACAGAGCCCGACGCGGGGCTCGAACCCACGAACCGTGAGATCATGACCTGAGCCGATCATGACCTTAACTGACTGAGCCACCAGGCGCCCCTCATGTTTAACTTTTGAAAACGCAGCCCGACTGTACCATTCAACACTTTTACCAGCAGCAAAAGCAAACCCCGCCCCCTGCTCCTCGCCAGCACTTGGTACTGTCTGTCTCTTACATTCTAGCCATTTTAACAGGTGTGTGGTGTACCTCACAGTGGTTTTGGTTTGCAGTTCCCTGGTGACCCATGATGTCCCACATCTCTTTACGCTGATTTGCTAACCCTAAGTGTGCCTTCTTTGGTGGAGTGTCTATTAGAATCCTTTGTCCATTTTTTGAAGTCCCGCTGCTTTTGTGATTGTTATTGTGTTGTGGGAGCTCTTTACATATGCAGGACTGTACTCATTTTTATGATTTGCAAGTGTTTTCTCGTAGTCGGTAGGCCACCCTTTCATTCCCTTCAGTGTCTCTTGAAGAGCAGAAGGATTTAATTCAGATGGGGTGCAATTGGTCAGTTTTCTGTTTTCTGCGTCGTATTTTTGGTGGCATAGCCAAGAAATCCTGTCCTCACGCTCACTCTTTGAACAGTACTCCATGGGATACCTGGCAGATTCCCTCTGTGGCCTGTGGACTTGGGGCCCACACCACCAGAGCCGGGGTGCCCACGTGGATTTTCCCTGGGATGTGGAAGGAGGACCCCAACATGGTCCCTTAAGTCCTTTCTTCTCCTGCCTCCTCCTTTCCACTTCTGTGCCTGCCTCGGGTGTTAGCAAGACCCAGGCCTTCTTTCTCGGGTGTCAGGTCCCCAGTGTGGGGACCACCCTCCCGGGAGCTCGTGCCGTCGTCTGTGCTATGACAGAGGGTGTTTGTGGAGAGGGTCATGAGGAGAGGGTCCCCTTCTGTCAGGAAGCCCCTCCCCCACCCTCGCTGCTGCAGCCCGTGGCCTGGTGGATGTGGTCTTCCTGTTTTCATGCTGGAAGAACTTGCTGGAACTGGGCCTGCCTGTCCGGGGTAAAGGGGCTCCTGAATTTACCCCAAAGCCCTGTATCTGTTTGGGGGACTCCGGGGGGCTGTGGAAGGGATCCCACGTGGCCTCATGAAGCTGGCTGGGTGGTGGTGGTGAGGTGCGCCTCCTCCAGGGAGAGGGACAGATGGAGCTGCTCCCTCCCCAGCCAGGTGCCTCCCCTCCAGATGTTCCAGAAAGTTCCAGATGCCCTGGGGTGGACGTGAATGCCACCGAGAGTCTCCAGCTCTCCCTGGGAGCCTGTATGGCCTCCGGAAAGGAGGCCTTTGGAGCTGAGCTCTGGGAGGGAACAGATGGAAAATCTTTGTGGGAAGCCCGTCACGCATGACTGCAATGAGCTCACCGGCCGCAGAGACCCTTCTGGTTTCCACGCGAGCAGTCCAAGCTGGAGCAGGGCCGCCTCTGCCCACTTTGCCGGGAAGTGAAGGCACAGCGTTTGTTCTGGGGCTCGAGGCGTCGGGGAGGAGGCAGCATGGGTTTGGAGCTGGCCTGAACCGGGGTGAACGGTGTCCCCCCGGATTCGCGTCTACCTGGAGTCTGTGTGTGACCTCACTTAGAAATCGGGCTTCCTCGATGTAACCTAGTTAACAGGAGGTCACGCGCTCAGCGTGGCCCTGATCCAGCGGCGGCGTCCTTACATAAAGGAGGGGGTTTGGACCCAGACACAGGGCAGAGGCCACATGGGGACGGGGCACAGACGGAGGAGCGGCCACAAGCCCAGGGACCCTCGTGGCCCCGGGGGCTGGACGGGGCGGGAAGGATCCACCCTCAGAGCCTCCGGAGGGAGCCCGGCCCCGTGAACACCTTGCTCTGGGACTTCTGGCCTAGTTGCGAAGCCCACGGTTCATGGTGTTCGGCTCCGAGAGCCGCGGGAAGGGGAAGCCAGGCTCGCGACAGCCACTGCTTGGCTTGCCTGTGCCCCAGGCAGGGGGCTTTATGTTTCTGAGCCTCAGTTTCCAGAAACTGAGATCACGATATGAAGACCACGCGGATGTCCTAACACAGGCAGAGCAGCCGTCGGTGCTCAGCCCACGCCGGGGGCCCCCTCCTAGGACTCTCTTGCTCTGTGGGGGCGATGAGCTATTCCACTGAGCAGATATCTGTGGAACAGACGTCCTACTGTGCGCCAGGCACTCAGGACCACCTGGAGGCCCCGTGGGGGCAGAGTCAGGGCCCCTGCTCGGCTGTTGGCCACGGTCCAGATGGACTGGCCCCTGGCCCTCCGAGCTGGCCCCTCTGGAGATCGGGAGCCCCTTTTGTGTAAGGTGAAGCGTGTTCAGTGTTCTTGCATCATGAGACCCCCAGCACCAGTGGCCGCCCCCCCGCTGTCCAGGCCCCGGGGCTGAACCACGGTCGGCAGACCAGGCCTGGTGGACGGGATGTGCGGCTGCGGGGAGGCCCTCCAGGGCTCCTCGGGGCCACCTCCCAGAGTGCTGGGGGGCCAGGCCACTCTGTCTGTGGATCCCGACTGTGCACGTGGCCCGGACGATGGGAGGACACGACAGTTAATTTCACTAAAGCAAAAGAGCTTCCTTGATGACGATTAAATTTGCAGCGCGTCAAGCCAGCACCAGCGTGTGGAAAGACAACCAACGGGGTGCACAGGTGGCGGATTCAGATCCATATATACCAGGGGGCATGATCTGGCCGGGATGTCTGAGCACCTCCTGTGCACCGACCTGGGGATGCAAAGACATGGAAGGCACAGCCGTTCTCCGGGGAGGAGACGGGCCCTGAGGTGGGAGGTGTCAACGCCGGGCTGCCTGGTTAGTGTCGCAACAGGGGTGTGTGTGGGGGGAAGCAGACAGGAGGGCGGACAGTGCACCTGCAGGGGAGGGTGGGGACGGGCTCCTAGACGGGGCGGGGGGGGGGCGGTGAGGTTGACGGAGGGGAAGGGGAAGGAGGTGAGCCGTGGAGACAGACAAAAAGACCGCTGTGGCCCAAGCCAGGGTCAGGAAGGGCAGCAGACAAAACCGGGCTGGACTTGGCCGATCTTCCGGAAACTCGAATGCTTTTGTGTGTCCGCTTCGAACAGCCTCACCGCTGTCTCTGCCGCCGCTAGTCTCCCCTGGCGCTCTCGCTGTCCCGAACAGTGTTGCCAAGCTGGGGAGGTGGGTCTGACGGGTGTCCCTCCTTTGCTCCGAAGCCTTCAGGGGCCTCCCAGAGTCTGGGCGTCCCTCTCCAGCCCCCGAGTTCCCTTAGCCCCGATGCCCTGTGTTCCTCTTCTGGCCGGCAGAGCCCAGCAGGTGTCCCAGCCCGGGTCCAGCAGGGCCTTCACCGTGGGATGTCCTCCCCTACCTAGCTGGGTCCTCTCCACGTCCCCAGGGACGACGGGTCCACGCAGCTCTCCACACACGAGTCACCGAGGCCAGCTGTGGGTCTCTGACTTGTCACTCGCCCCCTCCCCTCCAGCCACACCTCTGTCAGGGGCTCAGTGTGTCCCTCCTGGACCCCCAAGCTCACGTTTAATGAATCATGGTGAATGACGCCCTAGCCCCCCACCGCGACGGCATGGAAAGGCAGGGCCTCCCGGAGGCCTCAGGTCATGGGGGTGGAGGCCTGTGAATGGGATTAGCGCTCACACAGAGGCCCCAGAGAGCCCCCCACCCCCAGCTGGGGGGGGACCAGACCCACACTGGGCACTGGGTCTGTGGGACCTTGATGGGGGACACACATGCTCCACTGGACAGAGACACCCCCTTGAGAGCAGGGTGGCGGCGTCCTCACCTCCTCCGGAGCCCACCCAGCACGCACTCGAGGAATGCAGGAGTGACATTTGGGAGACACATGGGTAGCAGCTGGGATTTTACCCAGGAAGATTCCAGAATCTCATGTGGGAGCCAGAAGCCTCAGAGCCCCCATCCGCCCCAGTGAGGCTGGCCCTCTTGGCATCACACTGAATTTTTTTTTTTGGCCTGGAGTCGGACGTCTTCATACAGGCACTGCCGGGTGACAGGTGACGGCTGCTGAGCCCGCCTGTGGGGGGAGGGGAGGGACCACGCTCGTCCCCTCCCTCCAGCATCCCTGGGAGAATTATGGATTTTCTTAATGCATCTTGGCTAATCATTAAGAAATGTGAGGTGGAGAGCAGGGTCCCCAGGATCTTGTAAACGGGCCTCCGTGCCGTACAGGGTCGGGCATGAAGGCCAAGTGCGTGAGCTGGTGCCCCGGGTCTTATCATTACCATTTGTGTCCTTATTCCTCTCCTGCCCCTGATGTAGAAGGTCACGGGGTTCCAGCCCGCTGCCTCGGCTCAACGCCGGTCTCTGCCAGCCCCCGGCTGTGTGACCCTGGACGGGGCAGTCTCCCCATCTGTGACCACGACCAGACAGGTTCCGGGGTTACTGAGATCATGCGTGTTGGGCCTCCGGTGTGTAGTGGGTGCTGAAGACATGCTCGTTTCTATTTTCATTCCTGTTACCACATTCTGGGCTCTGGCCAAAGGGACAGGCAGCATGAGCTGAGTCAGTCAAGGCGACAAGTACTGGCCGCCCACCTGCTCTGGGTCAGGCCAGTGCTGGCACTGTGGCCAGAGAGAGGGACACGCTGGCTCTTGACCTGCAGGAGCTCATGGTCTGGGGAGGGAGCCAGATGCAGTTGGTGACTCCAAGGTGACACATCGATGGCCACGCTCCCACCCTGTCACTTTGCTCGTGCCCTCCTTCCTTCCAGGAGGCCCCTTCCCGAGCTCTCCCATTCACAGGTCAGTCCAGGTGCCACCTCTCCCGTGGAGCCTTTCCTTCTCCCCAGTGGAAGGGACTCTCTCTCACTTCTGAAGGCCCTTCACCTCCCTTAGACCCTCAGCTGCTTCTGTCCTCTGCCTTGGTCATCCATGGCCACAGCTTCTGTGGTCAACTTGCTGCAGGCTTTGTGTCTTCTCCTCACTGTCTTCCCCAGCACTCAGGAGGGGTCCTGTCCATCCATTCATCCGTCTGTCCACCCATCTACCCATCCATCCATCACTTTGTCCATCCTTCCCTCCACCCATCCTTCCATCCTCTATCCACCCACCCATCCATCCCCTATTCATCCATCCATCCATCATCCATCCATCCCTCATCCTTCCATCCATCCATCCTCTACCCACCCATCCATCCATGCATCCCTACATTCATCTAGCCATCTATCCATCCATCCCCCATCCGTCCATCCATCCATCCATCATCCATCCATCCTCTACCCACCCATCTATTCATCCATCCCTACATTCATCCATGCATCATCCATCCATCCACGCATCCCCTATCCACCGTCTATCCAGCGCCTTATCCATCTTTCCTTCCATCCATCCTTCCATCATCCACCCATCCAGCCATCATCTATCTTCCATCTTTCATCCATCCTTCCATCAATCATCTTTCCATCCTCCTGACCTCCCTTCCTCCTTTCCGTCATTCCTTCATTCTTGCACCCACCCAAACAATAAATATTTATTGAGCGTCTCCAGTGTCCAGCATCTGGAAAAGTCCATCCAGGAAGCTCTTGTTGGGTACTACTCTGTGCCAGGGTAGCTCCATCACTGAGCACACATGCCTGGGGTAAATGTGTGAGCATAAACTCACAGCTTAGGACGGCACCCAGGAACTGTTCTGGAGGGATTGGCCTGACTAGTTCTTGCAACACGACCCTGGACAAGTTGTCTGATCTTCCTAAGTTTTTACATGGATTAAATGAGATCAGGAATACAAAGTGCTTAGCTGAGAAAATGGTAACTCTTATATTTAGCTATTGAGGATGACAGGGTGAATTATGGGAGAGCACAGAATATTCTGTTCGTACAAGAAATAAATGAGAACCAAGAGGCATTGTTCTTGTACAGTTTCCAGCCATTCCAACCATGTTAGTGGAAGCCCCCCACCCTGTGGGGGGACCACAGCTGAGTAAGAGAGGCACCCACTTCCTGTGGAAGAGAGGCAGGACCCCGGGGGCCCATGATGCGCCCCCTCCCACCACCAGCCATACTCCTGAGGCTTTGAATGAGGGAGTTTGGATCTCTCAGGCTTCCTTTTTCATCACTAGCACCGACTCCCCCTGGAGTACACAGACTTCCGCAAGCCCTTCCTGAGAGCCCCCAGGAGTCAGGAGGTTACACAGAGACCCCTTGTCACCCTCCAAGCAGCCCTGGATTCTGAGACCCTTAGGGGCACCAGAGCAATGCTTCAAGGACCCCCAGTGCCCTGGGGGAAACAGTGTTTACAGGTCAACTTGCTCATTCAACAAGTATCAACGCACCTACTATGCTCCTGGGGCAGTGCTGGGGACTGGGGACCGGAAATGACAGCTGCTTGGGGCAACAGTAATGTTCAGAGTGCCCGGTGCATGGAGGCTGGCGTGGGGGGGGGGCGGCTTCCAAAGTGAGGTCAGAGGGACGACTGAGGAGTTGGCAGGGGCTGGGCTGGTGCAGCGGAGTCCCGGTGGTTGGGGGTGCGGGGAGCAGGACGGTGCTGGTTGTCACTTCTTCCTCGGGCACCATGGCCCCTATGCGGCCCCCTCTGCATTAGCCCTGCTCTTCCCCGTGTGCGGTGCCTCTTTGGATCTGTCTCCCAGATATATTGTCAGGGTGGTGCATGATCACCCCCATTTTCCAGGGCCGAGGGTTAGGACGGGGTGGGGGGGGGGCGGGCACCACTCTCCTGTTTGTCTTAACCCAGCTGGAAGGCAGGATCTTGCAGGTTCCCGGGTGCAATGTTCTGAGGTCGAGGAGGGGCTCTCAAAAGTGGTGGGCCCACCCCGCCACGGTTCAGCTGATTAAACCAGTGTGCAGAAACTTGGGCGTATACGGGCTGAATGGTGACTCCCCCAGTCCATTTGTGGGAGCCCTGAGCCCAGTTCCTCCGAATGTGGCCTTAGGTGACCATCAGGCCTCCATGGAGGTCATCAAGATAAAATGAAGCAGTATGGGTGGCCCTGATCCTATCTGACCGGCGTCCTTAGGAGAAGAGGAGCAGCAGGACACACACACGCAGAGGGACGGCCCCGTGGGGACACAGCGAGGGGGCGACCATCTGCAAGCCTAGGAGGGAGGCCGGGGGAACCAGCCCCCCGCCCACACCTCCATCTTCGGCTTTTGGACTCCGGGATCAAGAGACAGTCCGCGTCTGTCGTCGAAGCCCCGGGTCTGTGACACTTTTTTGTAGCATCAAGGCCCCTCCAGGCCAGGCTCTCACACGCCTCCTGGGCCAGAACCTCGGTTCTCCTGTGACAGGGGCAGCTCCCTACCCCTGCACTGGCCTGTCTTCTAGGATATTTACCACCATTCTCACCTTCCTCCCCTGGAGAAACTGAGGCTCAGAGACGTTGAGTCACTTGCCCAAGGCTACCCAGCCAGTGAGCAGGGGAGCCCACTGCCCCGGGCTCCAGCCTGTTGCCCTCCACCCCTCACCCACTCCTGGGTCCAAGACGGTCTGGCCGATCAGGCTGGACACTGCTGGGAGGGCCGGACCTCCTTTGGGTGGATCTGGGGCCTTTCCTCCCCTTCTCACGTGCTGCCTTGAGAACGTGGGTGAGGAGGGGAAGGGCCCGGCACCTGTTCGAGCCCGGATTCCGCAGGCGGGTGCTCCCTGAGTGCAGGAGAGTCCTCTCGGCCTCAGGATAGAGCTGCTGGTGCCCTGCAGACGCCTTAGATGGATTCACACATCTTTGCCTCGCGGAAGGTGGAGGCCCCGGGGACCTGGCGGGGAGGGGGTCCTCCGCCACACCTGATCTGCACCCCGTGTCTGCCCACCAACCTGGAACGAGCTGTCTGGCTGGCGTCGGCAGTAGCAGCCTGGCGGGGGCCTCTCCTCCTGGCCCGGTAGGGAGGGGCCGTTATTCCCAAGTTTGCAAACACGCAAGACTGTGCACCGCTCACCTGCCTGGGGTAATTGAGTCCGGAGGTGCTGCTGCTCAGGATGAAAGGTCAGGGCCATCCAGCATGACTCGGGCTGT
Organism: Cryptoprocta ferox; assembly: GCA_028646485.1. Classification (NCBI taxonomy): domain Eukaryota; kingdom Metazoa; phylum Chordata; class Mammalia; order Carnivora; family Eupleridae; genus Cryptoprocta; species Cryptoprocta ferox. The sequence continues at coordinate 188,071,355 of CM053567.1, forward strand.
CCGGCGGCTCCTGTCCTGTCTCAGCCCTCATGGGAAATTAACCCTTCTGTCCCTGACCCAGTCTTCCATGTTTTAGGGCCTCGGGGCTTCACGTATTTGGAATTTTTGTGTCTGTGCAAAGCTCGGAAGCCCAGGCTGGCGTAAGTGCCCAGTCAGTGAATCCAAATACAGAAGGTGGAAGACTGGCCCTTCATTCAGTGCGCGTGCACGGACGCCTAGCGTGTGTCAGCCTCCGCTCCGCTCTGGGCACACAGCGGTGGGTTAATCAGGAAAGCGTTGCCCTCACGGAATTGATCTTCTGGGGGCCGGTAGGCAGGCGGTCAACAGGCATGATAAATATACAGTTTGGTGCATGGACGACCCTGGAAGGTGTGGGGTGGACAGGCAGGGCAGGGCGTGAGGGCAGGCGGGGACAGGAAGTGGACAGCCAGGCAGTGGGTCACAAGCCTAGGGGTCAGGAGAGAGTTCAGGTAGTTTTAGGCGCTAACGCTTTTCCTTCTAGCACGTTAATTCGGCAAGCAGCTCGCCATGTTGCACACAGGACAGAACGTCCCCGAGCTGGGTCGCCGTCCATGCTGGGTTCCCAGCTGGGGTGGCAGAGGCAGGATTCAAACCCAGATCTCTGGGGCCCTGTCCAGCTGCCAGAGGCTGGGGTGGGGGCATCTCCCTCAAGCACTTGGTGACGGACCTGGCTCTGGTCTCGTGGGCAGACCGACTCTCCCTCCCTGGGCTGCCTCCCAAGGCTCTGACCCCAGGGGCGGAGACGGGTTTCATGGTCTTTGCTTGGGGTCTGAACGTATATGTAGGAGCCCGGTGATCTTGGTGAAGGCAGCACAGAGCCCTCGGTCAGGATTTCGGAGCCCGGGGTTCACTTTCTGCTCACACAGTTGGCCCACTGGGTGGGAAGGGTGAGGTCACCTCCCACCCACAGCGCTGGCCCCTCCCTTCCTTGGTCTTATCTGTGGAGACTGGACGCCAGCCCGGACAGCAGGTGCTGTTTGAGCCGGGCTTGAAGTGTACTTTGAAGTGGAGAAGGCTGGTGGGGTGGCATGCCGAGTGGAAGAAAGTTTTAGCGGAGGCCCGGAGGCAGGAACAATGGATACGGGTTCAGAACAGTATCGGACTGGTTTGACGGATATGGGGGGATAGAGGCCATGCCATGTGAGATTTAATAGCAATAGCCACCATAGCCCATTTACTGAGCACCTACTGTGTGCCACACACTGGCTGTTCATTTTGGCTATGCAGTTTGTTTGGTTTTGGTCCTTAGGCGATTCTGACAGTATCTGCATTTTACAGACAGGGAAACTGAGGCTCAGGGCGGCAGGTCACTGAGGGCCATCCAGCTGCCTAGTATGTGGCTGAGCTGCGTTCTGTACTGTAGTCGTCTGGTCCTGGGGTGCTGGTGCTGAATGGGGCTTGGTGTATGGCCTCTAATGGGAGCAAGGCATTACTGGTGCTGGGGACTCTGTGGGGACACCAGCCTGCCCTCGGGCACACAGACCTCACACTGCAGGGTCTGGAGCTTGGCCGCGACTTCCCCGAGCACACACCGGGGAGTCAGACGTGCCTGGAGGGACCCAGCTCTCCCGCTCACTGCTAGGTCGGCTCCGGCAACACCTCGTGTCTTTTCAGTGCCCGATTTGGTCTATTAAACGTTGATGGAATCTTCCCTTTAGGTTGTGAGGAGACAGGATGAGCCGTTAGTTCAGTAACTGGTCTCGGTGGGTGTGATTATTAAGCCGTTTCCCACAGAGTCTGTCATCCGTGGCCTGACTGTTCTTTTTTTCCCTCCAGGTTTATTCCGGTAGAATTTATGTTCCGTACAGTGGACCCTTTTAGGTGTGCAGAGCTGTGACTTTCAACACACGGATGTGACCATACCAGCACCACTGCCATCAGGACCTAGAACGATCTGCGGCCCCGATTCCCCCGCGCCCCCTTTGCAGCTGGTCTTCTTCATTACCGCAGCCCCTGACAATGGCTGGTCTTGTGTCTTATCCTGTTGCCTCTTCCCGAAGGCCTTGTAAGCGATCACATGATTATAGGTGTGATTATAGTCCGTAACCTTTGAGGTCTCGCTTTTCTCACTTAGCGCAAAGCACTTGAAATTCATCCGCGTCGTAGTCCTCATCGGCTGGTTGTTGTTGTTGCCGGGTGGTGTTCCATTGTGTGGACCACAGTCTGCACTTTCTCATGCGCCATCTGGGTTATTTTGTTGTTGTTGTCGTTGCTGTTATGTGTCTTGTGATTTTTGATGGATTACTAGACATTGTGTGAAGCCTGGTGGTAAACAGTCTCACACCTGGAAACCGGCTGCCTCCTCTTTTCTCAGGCTGCTGGTGTGGACGGTTCGGTCCTCCTGGTTATGAATTGAGCTGGGCTTGGGTTTTATTGTTTAAACGTCAGCTTAGCTTGTCTCACCTGGCCCACATGGCATTTTCCAGCATTTAAAAGGCGTGAAGTTTATGGGGCGCCTGGGTGGCTCAGTCGGTTGAGCGTCCGACTTCAGTTCAGGTCATGATCTCATGGTTTGTGGGTTCGAGCCCCGCGTCGGGCTCTGTGCTGACAGCTCGGAGCCTGGAGCCTGCTTCAGATTCTGTGTCTCCCTCTCTCTCTGCCCCTCCCCTGCTCAAGCTCTGTCTCTCTCTCTCTCTCTCTCTGTTTCTCTCTCAAAAATAAATAAACATTAAAAAAAGATAGGGAAATATATGCGTCATTTAAAAGAGGATTTCTCCCCCATTGGTTAAAACCAATAATCAAAGAGTTTCACGCTGGAGATTTCTAGGAATCTCCCTCCAGGGAGCACTCCTTTGGACACTAGTGGGGGCTCAAGGAAGATCTCACCTTTCTTGATGCCCCTTGGGCCTGCGTGGCGTGTAGCAGGGCTCGTGTGCCCTGTGCCATGCAGTGCTGTGGTTTAGGGGTCGACACTGCAGCCTGGCAACAACGAACGCGGAAAAGCCCAGCGTTTTCACCTCCACCTGGGGTGTGTGATATCACCTGCTGGGAAGATTCCCATTGGACAGTCTAGTTAGCGGATGCAGCTTCCCGAGTCTGCTGCCAGATGGCCCGGGTGGCAGTGACGCTCGTCAGACTGCTGCTCACGAGGGACTTAGAAACGCAAACACATCTGCACGTTTGGATGAGCCGCTGTTTCCGTATGCAAGGGCAGGGCCTCATGACTCTGATGATGTTGGCCAGAGTTACCCTGAGCATCCTGGACGTGGAGACCCTGGGTCACTGTCCTGTGCCCATGGAAGCCTGGAGAAGGTCAGGCTGGGATGGCCAGCTGTGAGCGCCAGCCGCGTGCGGGGCTCTGTTGCTGACGTCCACTGACTCAGTTTCCCAAGTCACATAAAGGCAGTACCTGGTGCATAGTGTCCTTGCACAATGGTGACCGAAGCCAAGTCCCGCCTTCCCTGACATTGCAACATGGGAGGGGACACTGAGGAGGTAGACAAGCCGGGAGACCGGGGACTTTCACACGGACACAAGTGCCAGACAGCAGGGGGTGGGGAGGGGACAGGGAAGGAGCATTCCAGGCCAGACAGGGGTGGGGGTGGGGCTGGGGGGCGAGCCGGAGCATGAGGAGGGTTCTGATCACATGGGGGCTCGTGCGGGGAGTGGCGAGAATTGATGCACATGTCACACGGCGGCCTTGTTCCCCTTTGTTTGCCTTCGGGTGAAGATGATAAAGCCATTGGGGCCGCTCGGCCCCTTCCCGGTGAGATTTCACCAAGAAACAGGCCATTTGCTCCCCGAGCCGTGGGGCACGTGCAGCGCCTGTGCAGCCAGACAGGCCGGGCGCGGAGCGGGCTGCGCGGGGCAGGCTGGTCAGACCAGAGGGGGCGGGTCTGACGGCCGGGGGTCCGAGACCCGACACTTGTCCTCACGGGCAGAGAGGGACGTGCGTGCGCAGGCCTCGGAGTGGGAGCAGAGGGGACGGTGAGGGTGCCGGGGTGCTGGACGCTGTGCGGCGGGCCAGAGGGCAGCCCGGGAGGGGGAGCGGGCAGCAGAGAAGGTGCTGGGCGCTGCAGAGGTCTGGGGCGCACGGGGGGCTTTGCGAGGCTGGCCCATGAGGCCGGGCCTTTTATAATGGGTGGCCGGCCCTCTGCCCCATGCCCATCGCAGCCTCCTGTCCTGGGCCCTGGCTCATGCTCTTCCCTGCGGACGAGAAGGTTCCCTTCCTGCCCTCTTGCCGCCTGGCTGCTCCCGGCTCCGTGCCCCCTGCCATACTTGCTCCCTCACATGGGTGTCTGTGATGTGCCTGGGGCTTCTCCAGGGAAGGCCCGCGCCTGGTCCGTCCCAGCTTTGCCAGCGTGCGGACTTGTGCCCACGAGGCCTCGCTGCACGAATGTCGCGGATTGGCTAATGTGCAGAAGGAGCAGGGGTGCCCCGGCAGAGGCAGTGACCCCCCCCATTGCTGCTTGTCCAGCCCCTCAAAGGTCCCAGGGGCTCCCCAAGTCCTCCACCGAGCCCGGAGCCTTGCAGACCATCTGGATTCAGATGCGGGAGGAGCTGTTTTGCCTTTCATATACGGTATGGAAAGGAGAGGCTGGGATCCCGGAGTCCCGGGGGGCCCTCGGCAGCGAGGCCCCGGCTTGGAGGGCTGGCCAGCTGCAGCCTGGTGCCCGCCTCCTACTCCCGCTCCCCCCTAAAGGCCATGGGCTCAGCTGCTCCTGAAATCTGCCACGTCCTTGAGGACCTCTCTGTCTTTTTTTTTTTTTTTAATAATGTTCTCGTATTTCTGGTTCCCATAATTGTGCATTTGCCGGGCATCGTAACAGGTAGGAAAAATCTATAAATTTTGCATGATTACACAATTGTCACTTAGCGGTGATATCGAATGTTATTTATATATTCATAACTGCCTCGTTCCACAAACGGCTTTAGGCCATTTAAAGTATGTGTTTATACTTACCTGAAATAACTGATCGTCGAGGGAATGAATATGAAGGGCACTGCATGGTAAGAAAAGGATAAAGCCAAATGTGAGAGGACCATCCTAGCAGCCAAAGTGAAAAGGGAAACTGGATTGGTTACAACAGTCCTGGGGCCCGTACATAAATCAGGTTGGCGATTCAAGAGAGTCATGGATTTCTTTAGGTCCCAGGATTGAGTGTAACGTAGCCTGTGGGCCTCCTGAAGGCGGCTTTGGTGAAGACCTGCCCGGTCGGCCTAAGGGATTAAGATGTAGTCCTTGACTTTGAGGAGGGGGGTCGGAATGTCACATGCATGGCTCGGCAGGTGAGCAGCGCTGAGTGTCAGGGAGGCCAGGAGGATCTGGGGGCGCTGCTTGTAGGGGTGGCCATGCCCAGCTCCCCGGGGGAGACACAGGGAGGCGAGGAGCTCAGTCTCGGGTTGAGTGGCCAGATGGAATCTGGTAGTCGTGAGAAGGCGTGTTGCCGGTGGCCGGGGAGTCAGTCCTGTCCCTCCCGGTGTCCATCCTGGCCTCCTTCTTTCAGGCTCATTCTCGTCCCGAGTTCCAGTCCAGCCTCCCCATCTCAAAAACAGGAGCACAGCCCTGGTCCCATGGGAGCCCTGGGGGGGGGCAATGTTTTCAAAGCTCCAGGAGAACGGAAAGCATCATGTAGCCTAGATTGTTGTTGGGAGGGCTGCGCTCTTGACATAGGTATACATCACACACCCTGCATGTGTGTGGGGGAGACGGGGGCCGACATTTGCAGGGGACCCACTGTGCGCCACGTGCCCTGCCTGGGCTCCTGTCACCGGAGGCTCGTAGCCTCCTTGTGTCCTGTTTTACGGACATGTAGTCCGAGCTCAGAGAGGTGGGCGCCCGGCCGCACAGCGCGCTGGTGGCAGGGCTGGGATTCAAACCCAGGCAGTCTGGCTCTAAAGCCCATTCTCTTTCCACTAAGCCAGGCTGCCTCGGCAGAGTCCCCAGCAAGACGGCTTTGGGCTTTGCTTCTCTCCCTCTCCCACCTGGTGTCTCTGCAGTGATGGCCTGTCACGTGGGTGGTCGGGGTGAAGCAGGGGCCTGTGGGGGGCTGAGGCAGGGCTGCAGAGTGGGGAGGAGTTCAGAAGTCCCCGGGCCTCGTGGGGAGGGTGAGCAGGACTCAGAATCCCTCCCGCGGGCCCATGACGGGCGCCCCGAGGCTCCGACGTAGTGGGGGCGGCTGTCAGCCTGCGTCACCAGCTCGCGCAGCTGTCAGGGGAGGATGTCCGCTCAGAGCCGCAGGGCAAGCCCTTGACGAGTGGGATCCGGAATCCTCTCTCCTTCCTCCCCCTCCCTTTTCCGAGCCCTCCGGGAGGGGCTGGTGTTAGCTGCACTGACAGAGGAGTAGGCACGGGGTGGGGACCTGGCAGGGACCCTCCTACCTGGGCCCTTCCCTCAGTCAGAGGCCAGTAGAGGCCCTGGGTGGGGAGGGGTGTGGGGCGTGGGGTGAGATGGGAGTAGCAGGCCCTTCACATGCGGCTCCAGCACCTGCTAGCGGGCAGCCCATTTCACCTCCACGGGCCTCAGTGTGTCCAACTGCAAAATGGGACTTACAGCTGGTGATTGTGAGGTTTAAATTAGATGATGTGGGTGAGGACCCTCGAATGGTGCCTAGCCCCCAGGAAATGGAAGAACAGATGAATGAGTGAATGATTGAATGAGTGAACGAGTGAATGAATGAAAGGAAGAGAGCAGGCAGGAGGGAACTGCTGGAGAATGAAGTTAGTTATCCGAATCTCAGAAAGGATAAATTCAGGGGACCCTGGTGGCCCCACAGATCCGTAGGGCTCCCAAGGGGCCTCTGTTGGGCACCCTGAAAGCAGAGGCAGGGCTGGGGGACAGCTCCATTGAACAAGGATTTCAGCTTTAACTGTATGGCTATAGGTCAGGCTTTCCTGGAGAGAGTGAGCTCCCCGTCCCTGGGGACATGCGGACAGTTCTGGAAGGCCACTTCCCAGGGCTGTTTTGGGCTCCTTCCTCAGGTGGGGGAGTCACATGGTCACAGAGGGTGTGACTGGGGAGTTCCCTCCCAGCCTGGGCTCCCCCCCGCGCCTTCCCTGCTCCTCAGGCACAGAGATGTGGACGGGCCACTCCTTCTCATTCTGTAAGCACCCACCGAGCAACTCCTATGTGCCCGGTGCTGCCTGCGGGGGCTCACCGCGGGGGTGTGACGGGGAGCGCTTCTCAGAGGAGGTGTTCTCCTAGAGCCAAGTGGACTTCATGGGATGGGGAAGCAGGGAAGGGTGTTCTGGATGAGGGACCAGCATTGGCAGAGGCTCAGAGGCAGGTGATGACAGGCCGTTCCGGAGCTCCTGGAGCAGAGTTTAAGGTGAACCGCGGGGGCTGGGAGCCTCAGGAATGTTAGGGTTGGGCTAGGAGGACGTAAGACAGGGCATCTTGTCCTGCAGGCAGTGGCGTCCGTCACAGGGGTCTTGTCCTGCAGGCGTCCGTCACAGGGGTCTTTAGCACGGGGGGTATCAGGGTCAGTTTCACAGAGTGCTTCTGGAGCAGACCCTGGGCAGAGAGCCCCCCGCCCCGTCTCAGCTTCCTCACCTGCAGTGGGGACGGCGGGGACCCCGTTATTGTGAGGCTGCAGGCCCAGGGTCGATGGCCCTTGATTTTCCTTCCCCTCCCCACGCCTGAGTGTGAAACACTGCTGCCGAAATCGCTGCATAGACCGACCTTGTGCAGCCTTTTCTCTCAGGCTGAACCCCAGTGTCTTTGTCCAGGTCCATTTGGAGGTGCGGTCAGCCACCTGAGGGGCACTGAGAGCTCAGGGGGGCCCTCCCGGCCCAGCCCTACGCGCCCGGGCTCCGAGACACGGTGCAGGTGGATGTGGACGATGTCTCCACTCTGTCTCTGGTGAAGGGCTGTGGGGAGGGCGCGCGAGGAACGGGGTTCAGGCTCCATGCTAGGCCCTGGGGCTCCCGGAACTGTGTGCTCAGCGTTCGAGGCTCCAGGGTCAGGTGCCCACAGTCACCTGTGTCCCTGTCCCTTTGGTCACCGCTGCCACTTCCCCGGGTGTGAGCGAGGCGTCAGACCTTTGCCAGACACAGGACCGGCCTCGGGTCGAGAGTCCATGTGCTCTGAGTGGCCGGGTTTGGGGCTCCCAGGGTAGATGCTCGGCCCCAAACACAGGCTGGCGGTTCTTAACATACATGAACTTGCGGCTTCTGGAGCCGAAGGCTGGACGGGAATCATGGGGCCATCATCCTGTCCCCTCCACTTGGGCTTTACAAACAAAGACTGAGGCACACGGAGGAGAAAGAGGGAGGGCCTCGAACGTATGCTGTCTCTTCTGGTCCTAGAAACCCTGAAGGGAGGGCCGGCTTCCCCCAGTCCCGTGGGAGGAGACCGAGGTCCAGGGCCCCTCGGCGGTGGGCCCCCTGCCCGTCGCATCCCACACCCCTCAGCCTGACCCCAGCCTCACTCATTTTTCTCCACCAGCCACTTAGTGCTTCACCGTTGTGGCCGCACAGGAGCCAGAAGCCTGCGGTGGTGACAGTCTGCTGTCCTTGTCACCCTCCAAGCTCAGGACAGGAGGGGGGCTGAAGTGCCGTCCCACGAGGCCTGGCCAGAGGCCAGCCGCGCTGCTGCAGGCCCAGTGTCCGGCTGCAGGAAGCGCCACTCCTGGAGGTGGCAGGGCAGGGCGCCCGGGGGGCAGGGAGGGGCTGGCGTGGGGCCAGCACGCCCTCGCTCTGAAGGGCCCCATTGACCGGTGGGTGGCGGGCAGTCAGGATGCAGCGGCCTCCCTGAGGCCCCGGCCTCCGCACCGCCGGCAGCTGCTTGGCAAGGGCTCCGCAGCTGCGTCACCACGATGTGGGGCCAAGTCCCCTGTCCCTGTTCTGACCTGGTCCACTTGAGAGCGGGCGGGCCCGCGGGGTTTCCTTACGACCTCGGGACTCCGTCTCCTGCAGTTCAGAGGCCGGGGGTTGGGGCCACAGGTGCTCGCAGCCTGCGCCCCTTCCTGGCCCTTCCTGGTCTCCTGCAGCTTCCTGGCCATCCTCGGTGTGCCTTGTCTTGTAGCTTCAGCAAGGCTTTCTTCCCGCCGCGTCTCTGGGCCCAAACCCCCCTCCCTCCTTTCCTGAGATGCCCGTCGTTGGGTGAGGGTCCCCCCCCAGTCCAGTACGGCCTCACCTCACCTTAATTACATGTGCAAAGGCCCTATTTCCAGAAAAGGTCTCGTCTGAGACCTGGGTGCGCGTGAATCGTGCAGGACGCCCGTCAGCTGACTACAGGTAGCACCCGTCATCAGCACCCTGGCCCAGCCTCCCCCCTGGCCCCCGGATCGCCCCCTCCGCGCCTCTGTCCGTGCAGGCCTCCCCGGGCGCCTTCTCTCTCAGGTCCGTCCCTCGGAGCCCGTCCTGCCCTTCAAGGCTCAGCCTCAGTGAGGCCTCCTCCACGAAGCTGCCTTCCTTTCCCAGGCACCCGAGGGCCCTGCCCACTGGGCTTATCTCCCTCTGGCTCCTTTCCTCCGTCCTCAGAGGTCGAGTGCTTACTCCGTGCCGGGCATCAGGCTAGGCTTTCGATACAGGCTCACCATTGCATCCTCATGGCCACCCTAGGAGGCAGGCGTATTGTCCTTCCCATTCGACAGATGAAGAGACTGAGGCTCTGAGGCGTTATGTTGCTTTCCCAATGGGACTGAGGCTTGGATTCCTTTGGGTCCATTCAGTGAGTGACCCTCCTGGGCTGTCCGGGGACTGGTCCCGGGCCAGAGTCTGGATTTGGCTTGTTTTGAGCACCTTCTATGTGCGCTGCGTTAGGGATCTAGCAAGGTGGCAGCAGCCTCTCTGCGGACCAGCAGTGGACAGGTGGACCCAAGGAAGAACGCAGGCTCGGAACCCCCCCGGGCTTGTGTCCCGGCTCTGAGAAGGAACTGGGGACTCTTTCCAAGTCTTGTGGCTCAGGGCCCCCCCACCCGCCCCCGGGCAGGGGCACCAGGTCAAACGCTGCCACTGAATAGGGGTTTTGAGAGGCCCACAGAGTCCCCCGTGGGCGGGGCCTGGGTTCTGGAGGGCAAGCGGCCCAGCTGTCCACGCAGGGAAAGCGGATTAACACTAAAGGAAAGCCCTGGGGCCCACGGAGGAGAGCTCCCTCCAGCCCAGGGGGCCACGGGAGGGGCCCTCAGTGTCTGCACCGCCGATCACTCATGCAGCTGCGGGGTCACCGAGCCCCCGGACCCAGGGCCCCTGCCCTGACCAGCAGCCGTCGGGGGTTCAGCCTGGGGGAGAGCCCAGTGCACGCCAGCTTTGCTTTCGCGATTCTCCTGCCAGGCTCGTTTCTGGAGAGGAGCGTGACGTTTCCTGCTTCTGCCCCAGCAAATGGCCGCCAGGGCAGTGGCCGAAAGCAGGCGAACCTGTTCTCCTGCGGTTCGTTCTGAAGGCAGGACGCCGCACTCTCCCAGGGGGATGGGATGTGGGTCCGCTGGGACCCCGCCTGTCCGCCACCCACCACTCACAGCCGGGCCTTGTGTCGAGGCGTCCAGCTCTTTCCGCTTGCTGTCCCCCCCCCGCCCCCCGAATGTTGAAATTCTGGAAACAGAACGTAGAACTTGGATATGAAGAGAGGCCGCTGCGTGCGCCGCGCCACCCGGAGCCTCGCCCCTGCCCCAAGAAGATTTAACCTCGCCCGTATTATGGAGGAACCGAGACTTAGAAGGAAGGAAGGTTCCGGAGCCCCCGGGGAGCTGGGGTGCTTGCCCAGGCTTCTCCCGCCACGTTCATGCCAAGAGTCCGAGCTTTTGCTGTGGTCCAGGGGCAGGGGGAGGCCAGGGGAGGAGGGGCCCCTCACCGCCAGAGAGCAGTCTGGGTTCCATTCTCCTTGTTCTGGAAACGGCCGGGGGTCAGCGTGGAACGCGTGCGACACGAGCCCTTTCACGCTCTCTGGGCCTTGAGCTTGTAGGGTCTCCAGGCAGGACAGGAGCGGGCCGGGGTCTCCCTCCTCGAGGCTCAGGGACGGAGGGGTGGTGCTCGGTCCTGGCAGCTGGGAGCCAACGTGTGTGCCTTTGTGAAGCCGGAGAGTGACAGGACCCGCGGGACAGGGAGGTGGGGGCTGGGGGCTCTTGAGAGACCTCGCGGAGGCCACCGTCCAAACACAGGTGGGAGGAACGGGCTTGGGAGTCAGAGCAGGTCCAGGATTGGTTTAAAAATCAAGGGGGGGGGTGGGAGGGAAGGGCCCACCTTTAAGATCCTCTAAAGCAGCGCTTTTCAGATCTTAATCCGCCCACGGCCCCTTGGGACCTTGTTAAAGTGCAGGTTCTGATTTAGCGGCCCCGGGGAAGCCGAGACTCTGGTCCTAACAAGCTCCCGGGCGACAGGCGCAGGGGGTCCGCGGAGCTCTGTGAGGCAAAGGCAGAGGGTCAAGGGCATAAATCCTTTACTTCACAGGAGTAAACCTCCAGACCCCTGCTGGGTGGCTGTCAGGGGCCCCGTGTTACAGATGGGGACCCGGAGGCTCCAAGAGGGGAAGTGAGTTGGCAAGATGTCACAGGAAGGGCAGGGGCTTGGATGCAGACCCGTCTCCAGCATCCACCCCCCGCCGGGCCATCCTGAGGGTCGCTGCTGCCCCCCTTGGGCCCCCGGTCTCCGTGGGGCCGGTGGAGAAGCCCCCAGCAGAGGCCCTTCCTGGGGAGGAGGAGCCGGGGGTGTGTGCACAGGCTAATCAAGGCTCAGAAGAGGAGAGAGCCCGCGCTTAATGAGCACCTACTAAGCACCAGGCCCCTGGTGTTTTGCCTCATTCATCCTTGTTCTGGGGACAGCATCTCTGGCTCCGTCAGTACTTGGCACACAGTAGATCTTCAGGAAAGATCTGTCATGCTGGTTTAGGGGCATCTCACAGCCAGGCCCGGGGTGACCGGAGTGTCTGCCGGACGTGGCCGCAGCCCCAGCGACTTGGTCTGGACGTTTCCGCGGCTCCCCAGGAAGCAGCACGCCGTGGGCCCCAGTCGGTGCCTGTGATGGTGGCTGTTTTCCAGGTGAAATGCCATTGTCCGCACACAGTGGGTCAGCCAGCTCTCTCCCTGACCCTGCCCCCACCTGGACTCAAGTGGGCTTCCGAGGAGCCTTGAGAAACTGGCCCCCCCACCTGCCCGCCTGGAAATCGCAGCCTGTGATGTTTAGTAGTTCTTGGCTTTGGGCCCCTCAAGGGCAGAGTGTGGCCTAGAAAGGTCTAGAAAAGGTCTAGAAAGACAAAAGTTCTAGAAAGACAGCGGGGAGAGCCCATTCAAAGGATTTAAAACTCAGCCCGCCTGCGGGGCCCGATGGGAGGGAGGCCGAGGGAGGTGGCACACCATGGGCAGGGCTGCCCCTTCCAAGGGACACAGCCCCTCACCCTCCCTGTTGCCTGTGGACCCCGAACCACGGAGCACAGGGCCCCGGCCACGGAGACGGAGAGCTGTGGATCGTGATGCCCCACGTTCAAGTAACACGTTCTGCTTTTTTCTGTATGTGGCCCGTGGCCCAGATGAAGCTTCTATATCAAACAGGGAACGGGTGACACATGGGTGGCATCCGCGGTGCCGAGGGCTGAGTGACACATGGAGCAAAGCCCCCAGCGCACAGTAGTGCAAGGGAAGGGGCTCCTGTCCCTACAGCTCGCTGGTTTGTCCGCTGTGGTCATCACTCCAGGGCAGGAAGCAGAGGGGGGTCTCTGTCTGTCTCCTGTCTGCCCCCCTCAACCCAAGGACCCCCCACCCCCAGGCTAACACTGTGCCTCTGGATCGGGTATGGACTCGCTCTGCCCCTCTGGGTGGAGCTGCCGTAATAGCTGAGCCCCCCTCTGCTGTTCTGCTGTCTGACACCAAGGAAATCACCCAGCCTGTCACCCCTCTCCGTGACCGGTTCAGTTCTGAAGGTGTTAAGTGAGTCCCTGTGTGCGGCGCCGGCTCTCCTGAGTGGCCAGGCCTCCAAACGCAGGCAGGTGCTCCAGCCCGGGCTGGAAGTCCTCCTCTGCGTGTTGTGGGGGCCGCCGGGACCCGTGTCTGGACAGCACGGGGGCCTGGCTGCAAGGAGCTGACCTTGGAGACCTCTTGGTCCTGCCTCTGTGTTCAAGAAGGGGACACTGAGGCTCAGAGAGGGGCCAGAGCCCCACGCGCCCCCACCCCGCCCAGGGACTGACCAGGCCCCTGACCGTGCGGGCGCTTTCCTGAGACCCGGGTTCAGTCCCCGCCCCCTCCCCGCCCCAACCCGCGCCCTGCGGCCCAGGCTTCCCCACAGAGAGCTCCACACACGCTATTTCGGACCATCTGAAAGCAATAAGGAGGCAGCTACGGTTGAAATGCCTTCAACATGAAGTTGTATCTTGCGGTCAGTGTTTCTCGCTATCAAAACATTTCTCCTTGCTGAGCAGGGCTGGGGGGAAGGGCCGAGGAAGCCCCGTTTCTCCACCAGAAGCTCACAGAGGAGCCTGCTGCACACCTCGGGAGGTGGGCACCGCGGGACTGATCTTTGTTTCTCTGTCCCCCATCTCTGCCCCTTTGCTCTGGCCTCCACACAGCCAGGGAGCATCGTAAAACCACAGATGATGGGACATGGTCCAGCTCCAGCGCCTTCTGTGGCTCCCTACTGTCTTTGGACTGAGGTTGGAGACCTCCCCCTGCCGCCGCCATTACCTTATTCCTACCATGCCCCATCCCTAGAGCCTGACCAGGCATCTGAGGCACAACGTTTAAGCAGGTCCTCACTTAGATGGCCCCTGAGAGTGAGGCTGTCCTTAAATGTGTCCAAGCTGCCTTGCTTTCCACATCCTAGACCCAGCCCCACTCCCCCGACAGCCCTGTGGCAGCCACCCTGGGGTTCTGTGCATGCTTAGCCTTGCTCTGTGCTGTGTGTAGGCTCCTTCGCCAGCACCCCCTCCTTCCCTTTCCCTTGGCCAGTAGTGACTCCTGCTGCTAATTCGCCCATGGTGGAGTCGCTGCGGACCCTCATCACACTCGGAATTCCTCCTTTGGTGTCTATCAAATCCTTAAGTCTGTGAGGTCTGTGAGGGCCTTGGATGTTGTGTTTATTATGTCATTGGGCCGAGCACAGGGCTTGGCACATAGTAAGTGTTCAAGAAACATTTGCTGGATGAATGGGTAGGTATGTGGTGGATGGTAGAATGGATGGGTGGATGGGTGGGCTAATGGATGGATGGATGGATGGATGGGCTGATGGATGGATGGATGGATGGGCTAATGGATGGATAGATGGATGGATGGATGGGTGGGTGAATGGATGGATGGATGGGTGGGTGAATGGATGGGTGGATGGATGGGTGGGTGGGTGGATGGATGGGTGGGTGAATGGATGGATGGATGGATGGATGGATGGATGGGCTAATGGATAGATAGATGGATGGGTGGATGGGCTAATGGATGGATAGATGGATGGGTGGATGGATGGGTGGGTGAATGGATGGATGGGTGGGTGGATGGATGGATGGGTGGGTGAATGGATGGATGGATGGGTGGATGGATGGGTGGGTGAATAGATGGATGGATGGATGGATG